>VYZQ01039965.1:88500-132491 GCA_013400655.1 Mystacornis crossleyi
GCTGGAGTTACAGTTTAAAGAGGACATTTTTGTGACTAATTTGAAAAAAAAAAAAAAAAAGAAAAAAAAAGAAAAAGGAAAAAAAGAGCAAGCTCCCAAAGCTCTGGAGCCCTTTGCACAGGAGCCAGGAGAGGGGTGTGCCTGCCTCTGTGTGTGTGTTTGAAATTACCCATCTGCATTAGGCAGGGCTCTGCGCAGTTTGGTGCAGAAGGGATGTCTTGTATTCTGCTAAGCATCGTGCACGTTTATGGCACTATATAAATAACAGTAATACAGCAATCATCTAAGTCATTCCATCAAGGTCTCACACTCCAAGGATTACCCGCGTGATTCTGATTTTTAAGAGCGTCACATTGAAGAGGAGAGGAGGGAGAGGAGAGAATAAGAAGCCAGATCCTGCATTTGTGGCTGATTCAGCAGTTGAGGGTGAGCGTGGCTTTGCAGAGTACCAAAACTTCTGCGTGCTCCCCAAAGAGCCTCCTGATGGTGCTTATTATTTTTCTCATTCATGTTTCTACCACAAAACCACAGAAAAGGAAGAGTGGCAGGGAGGAGAGAGAGAAATTAAAGCAATGAGGCACGTGAATCGTGTCCTTTTGTTACTGCAAAAGAAAAGAGATGTTTTTATTTCTGTTCTAAGTACCACAGTCTGCTGGAACTGGTGGGCAGCTTTTCAGTGATTTTGGGTCAGGCCGGTGTTATCGGGCAATGCCACATCGCTTCCCCCTCTGCGTCCAGAGCAGAAGTTGCCCCTGTTTGTTGCTGTTGGTTTAAAACTGAGGCCCACCCTGGTGATATTTCCAGTCATCCTTTTTTTTTCTTTTTTTTCATTTTCTCCCCCTCCCCAAGTCTTCAGCCTACAAGTGTGCGCCCGAGATTTCTCCAATAACGTCCATTCAACTTTGGCTCAGTAGCTTTACAGGCTTTCACAAGGAGAAGAAAATCTTTGCTGTTGGAATAGCTGTTTTCCTAATTCACCTTCTTTTCCTCATGTCCTTAATTTATCCTGGAGTTTCAAACACACCGTATGCCTTTCAATAGGTATTGAATCATCTCTGTAGCATTTGTCTGCTTCTTCAAAACATCGAATTATTGGCAGGTTAATCTCTTAAATGAGAACTAAATATGCTTATGGAAATGCTTTACAGAAGTGTAGCATCTTGAATATCAGAACTGTTGTCTTCTCTTAAATGTGTAGTTTATGTTTGACTCAGTACATAAACTTGATTAAAAGACTGTGCATGTGCTGAAGAGGAAAGTCTCAGATCTTCCATGATTCTTAATGTGATCGAATTTTGATTCAAGAGATTCAAACTGTATCCCCTCAGTGCTCTTTATTCACCATCAAAAGTAATTCTTCGATTTGCAAGTGGCAACAAGGGAAAAAAAAAAGTTAGAGTCAAAATAATTGGGTGAGGTGCTTTTCAGGAGAATTAATGTAACAAGAGCTGCTAAACTTATTGCACTTAAAAACACAAATAAGAGTGTTGGACAGAAGTTGTCAGTAGGTGGTCTCTTAATATCTCAGCAGTTTTGAAGTTATGAAAAGGAGCAAGACTTTTTGAAATCTAGAAAAGAAAGAAAGAAAAGCTAGAAACCGAGTGAAAGAGCAGAGTCGCAGCACCGGTGACCCGAGAAACCTCATTGCTCCACTTATACTGGCACAATGTCATGTTCTCAGCCACTCCATCACCAGCAAGGGGAAAAAAAAAAGCTTTTCCTTTCCTTTTAGTCAAAGGCAGTGGGTAAGCAGAGCACGCGGTTCAGAGGGTCATTAAAAAGCATCAAAGGAGGCAGCCTCATGATGGTAATAAGACGGCTGCAAGGAAATAAAGTGGGCATTGATCTGCACTATCGAGTGTGACATTTTAACCGAAGCTAAAAGCCAAGAGCAGATCTAGCCCTCTTATTCATCTGCCTGCCTGTTTTAGTAAATTGTCTTTTTTTTCCTCCAACCAGTGGCCTCAGAGGTCACTTCATATTAGCTGGCTTGTTAATACCGAGGCAATCAATACTTAATCAACAAGTAATGGGATTTTGCAGTCATCCTGTATGATCTTTCAATAAAGCCCCGAATCTATCTCAGCCCATTCAGAGCCTGACTAAAGGTGCACGATTGCTGCAGAGCAGGGATTTGATGGTCTGATGCTCTTAGGCTGATCTGCATCTGATTAAGACACCATGCAGCCACTGTCCTTCACCCTTTTGTTCCTTTATCCCCGTATAATGTAGCATGGCACAGAAATTCGTCATCTTCGCTTTTAGATGCAACAGCAAAGGAATTAATATTTCCTTAGTGCATGATGATCCAGCCTCTTGGTCATGATATGCAACCAGAAAAAAAAAAATAAAACCAGCAAAGGGGGAGGGAAGTGACAGGAGAGGCAGTGACAGGTTTCATGTATTGCCTTAGAAAACGCAGTAATAACGAATGGGTCCAAAACGGCCTTTTCATCTCTACCCTCTCTGTCCTCGCCAAGAAAGATGTGCTAATGCAGCACTCAGTGGACGTGGCTGTGTGAGAACGGGTATTGCAGAGGATTCGAGGGGTCAGGGAAAAGGAACAAAAGCCAAAATGACAGCTTCTGGAAACATCCCTCTCTCCTCAGACCTTAGAGCCCGTTGTTGAAAATGCTTGAGGGTAGCACTGTTTCAGGCTGATTGTTTTACCCACCCTGATGAAACGACCCTCTTTCTGCCACTGTTCCCAGAAACTCTGTTTGTGCTAATACTGTCCAACAAGGAATCCTAAACAGATCCAGCAAAAAAAAAACCCCAAAACCCACAATTTCTGCTCTCCAAAACTAACAGCAAATGCGGCAACAGTGCACATGAATGTTAGGAACCTGTGGCAAACTTCACAGGCTGCTTTCTTGGACTTAGAACAAACATTAGTGGAGGCAGGATTTGTCTGTAGAAAGCTGCTATAAAGGCCGTGGGATGCAGTGCTTGCCATGCTGGAATAGAAGATGGTTTTGTTCCAGTGTGGCCTGTGCACAGGTGTACATGCCTGAATCATCTCTAGACTTAAACATCTGTCCCACATTGAGTGGTTTTTATACACGGCAAAAGGTATCAGTGGGTCTGTTCAAAGGAAAGGCTGCGGTGCTCTCAGCTGGCTTCTGGGTCTGTCGAGGGAGGGAGATGCGGCACCCCTTTGAAATCTGGCTGCTCTGATTAGGACCATGCTTGGCCACATCACGTTAACACCGTGTTCCTTGGGGGGACGTGCGAGGGGGATTAAGAGTTAGTGGGGAAAAAAGAAAAGCAAAACGTAATTATGTGAACAAAGACAAGAAAACAAGTGGATAAAATAGCAGTATGGGAGTATGAAGTAAGGGTGATTACTGACAATAAACGTGGAGTTTAATGTACTTTCAAGGGGGCACCTGCTCCTTCAGGGCAGGAGTGACTGCTGGCGGCCAGGGCTGTGCCAGGCAGGGTTGCACAAGTCCACTTTGTCCGTGGAGTACAGACCTGGTGTTTGTGCCTTTCTGTCACTGCCGTTACTGGCAGCAGGGTCACGCACAGTGTGCCTGTGTATGAAAACATGCTCTTCTGAGTCAGTTTGTGCCTTACTTTGTGGATGTGAATTTCTGGAAACCGAGCCCGAGTTTCCCATTTTCTGCTCTCCTCGGGGGCTCGACGTATCACACAGCTCCAAGCAACGGCCTTTCTGTCAAGCCTGAGCTGCCATTTTCTCCCATCCTGTTGAATTTGTTTCACCTCCACTCCCTGCCCACACAGTGTGCCTGGGCAGCAGGAGAGGGCTGGGGATGTGTCCTGCCCGTCCCATTGAACAAACACAGGAGGGAGCTGCCTCAGATGTGAGCTGTCCCGGGCATCTTTGTGGCAGGCTGCAAATGCCACCCCTGGAGCTTAGGAAGTGCATGCTGGTTGCATCCCAGGTGGCCGCTGCAGAGAGGAGAGAAACAAACACAGCAGCTTAGGCACAGCCTGCTCCTGTTGCACACACCGAGGAGATATTTTTAAATTACCTCTGGAGTATTTTGGTTGGCACTGCTGGTGAAAGGAGCTCACAGGTTCACATCCTTTCCTCTAATACGGATGGCAGAGGAGGACTCTCTTATTTTGGCGTGGAGGCAGACAGGGTACAGCCATGACAGCTTTGTTTTCTGAGAGTTTCCCTTGGGTATTGCATGTGCTGGGGCCTGTGTGGGGGCAGGGAGGGTGGGAAGAGCCCGTTGCTCCAGCAGGATCAGCTGTGGGTTTGCTGGGATGGGCAGTGGGTGCCGCTTCACCCAGCGGGTTCATTTTTCCCCAGACACGAAGTGTGCTTGCTGTGTTCCCAGGCCCCTTGGACAGACCATTTTCCCTGTGTGTCCATGCCATAAAGGATGTGTCCATGCCCGATGGCTGAGCGCTGCAGGCGTTCCCATCCCAGTGAGCACTGAAAACAGGAGGAGAGCGTTTTTAGCCCACACAAAAGCCAGGATCAGCTTGGGCCAGTGAGTGAACAGTGGTGTTGGGCAAAAATGAGGACTGGCTCACAGACCGGTCCAGTCCTTTAAGCAGAATGAATTGAACTCAAATCTACTTGCTGGCAATGAACAAATAGGCAGTGTGGGATATGGATGATGTTCTGTTTCGTGGATACGCGCGTTTGTGCAGAGTGTGGGGGCGCAGGTTAAAATTAGAGCTGTGTGAGCCCTGTAGGGTTCCATTCATGACGAGGTTTGAAGAGTTTTATGTGATGTGGGGATAGGAGCTTCATCTGCCCTTGCTCACGTGCATTTTCCCTGAGCTAACCTTCCTGAGATAATGCGGGGAGATCTTAGGGGTTTGTGGTGAATGGGAGCATGGAAAGGAGAAAATGCTTTTGGCTTCACTGGTTGTCCCAACAAATGCTTTGTTTCATGAGATATTCTTCCCTTTCAGAACGGTGGTCTTTCATCTCCCTGTTCTTCTCCGGTCTAGCACCTCTTGTCTTCCACACATGCTTCCTGGGTAGATCTTAGGTCCCATTCTCATCTCCTTAAAACATCACCAGAGAGGCCCTAAGAAACTGTTTAATCTCTGACTCTGATTCCTGTGGAAGGACCGTGGAGACAACTGGTGTACTGCTTCTCTTAAAACTTTTGTTTCATAGCTTTTATGTTAATTGGAGGCAATTGTCACTGTGAAAGGGACACTGGGACACGTCTCACCTTAATGACAGAACTGGGAATCGCTTTGTAATAGCTTAGACAGCAGTGGAGGAGATAGGCAAGGAAGAACCAACTGAATGATCAAATATAACAAATAGAACCTACCAGCAGTGCAGGATGGTTTGTTACATACCTTGAGAACTGTGAAAATCCTACCCGTGGCAATTGCTTTGGCCTGCTTTATGGACAGCTCCTGAATTGCTCCTTACCATGCCCGGGAAGATTAACCTGGTAGCTCTTAAATGCTTACGATAAAGCCAAGAATGTCTTCATTTGGCTAAACTTTAAACCTTCCAATCAGATGCAGTGCCGTGTGGTCAGCTACTGCTGTGGGCCAGGTTTGGAGAGAGAGAGGCAGGCACATTCCTCTGGAAGCCGGAGACTTCTTCTCTTTCGTAGAGTATCTGCTCAGGATTTGAAGCAGTAGCTGAGCAGTCTTCAGTGTCTCCCTCTGTAGCAGATGGCAATCAGCAAACCCTTGCACATCTCTCTCCTGGGCTGTAGCTGTGCGCTGCCAGAATCCATAGGAGCTGGAATGACCAAGCAAATTCCATGCTGGCATGGCCAAGGCAGCACCGTCCTGCTGCAGCCCTGGTTTCCAGGCTGCTCCGGGTAGTCCTGAGCTGGCGGAACCCACGCTCTGCTCCACCAGCTGGACCTGTGCTGCTCCGGTGTTGCTAAGGGGAGATGCCGTGGGGTTTAACCCCTCTGATACTTACGGCTGTGGGACAAGGCTGAAGGTGTTGCTGGTATTGTGCAGTGGTGGGCCCTTAAAGCAAAAAGAAGAATAAAGTTGCAGGTTTTTCGAGTTGTCCTGGCTCACTGTTTCTGCTTCGTGGGTGAGTTTTGAGCTGAATCTCTCCTTCCTGCTGGGCAGGCAGCTTAACTGGCCATCCTTGAGTGTCGCGGGTTTAACTGGGAGGATTAGCAATTGCTCTGGACAGTGTTGCTGCTACCATGGGGGTTTGAACTCGGAGTGGGAAAGATCAACAAAGTGTCTCGTGTGCTGTTTGTAAGCGATGACAGACTACAGCGAGTTACCAGGAGGCTATATTAGGGAGAAATCTTCCATGGAGCTTGGAACGGGATAAGGGAAAAGTGGAGATAGGCAAGAATATGTGGCTATTTTTGTCCATCAGCCAGATACCTATCGGTCAGTTTGCTGAAGGGGTTGCCTGGAAAGGTCAGGAGCTCAGTGAGCAGAGCTGCAAAACATGCTTGGGCTGAACCAAAAGATTCATTCCTGTGTAAGCCAGGCAATCTCACAACTATCAACTGTGAGCTGCAGCGTGGACAAGGACTGTCCTGTCCCTGTGTTAGGGACATGTCACTACTAGTCAGCTCTGACACCTTTCATCAGTTCCACAAAACCGCTGCGTTTCCTGCAGCGGCTCGTTCCTTTTCTGCCGCGTTTTTCCAGGGAGTGCTTTGGGCTGAGCTGTGCTCCTTGCGCATAAAGCAGCCTCTGGAGTCTGACCCCTCTGCACCGAGACAGGACAATGGCAGTGTGACCTGCATTACTCAAATTCCAGCCTTCACAGAGCTGTCATCAGCATGCCTGGAAAATTAATGTCATTATGTTGTCGCTCGAGGCTTGGCACGGCTGCTTCCCTGCCTGGGAGAGGGAGCCTCGGCGGGAGGTGAATATCCTGGCTCACCGCTGCAAGGCAGGCACAGGCACTGCCCACAGCTGATGGAGTATTTGTCTCCATGAATTTTGCACATGTGTAGTGGTGTGAGCTTTTGTGTGTTCGCAGCACTGTCTAGCAGTGGTTCCTGGGCTCTGTGCTGACCAGGGACTGACTTGGCCACTGTTATTCCATGTGGTGTTGTGACAATTTCCAATTTCCACTGGGCATTATCTTGAACAAGGGTGAGGGTGCAGCAGTTTTTCTCCCCTCTTGATTTAAATGCATTCCTCTCGCTGTCCTTCCTTTCCTTTCAACCTTTTCATTTTTTAGGGCTTCTTGACATGAAACAAACTCATACTGTTAAAGCCAGTGAATGGAGTCATGAATGTATTTCTTGTCCTTGACAGCAGTGGCACTCGGCAAACTGAATAACAGTTTAACTATGCAAGGGTACTGAGTGTCCTCACATCAGTCTTTGGAGTAACTTTGGGAGAGTGGTTTTGTTTGCAGGTAGGTGGAAAAGCTTCCAAGCTTCTCTTCTGAAGTGCTGAGAGAACAGTATGTGGCTTTCACAGCAAGCCTCATCCTACAAACCAGCGAGTCACAGAAATCTTGCCTGACACAGGGAGCTTTCAGGGCAAGGGCAAGCATCCAGTAATGAACAAAACTTCAAAATGGCACAGTCTCCCAGCCAGGTGCCTACGGTGTGATGCAGCAGCTCAGAAGTCTGTACAAACTCTGTAATGCATTGATAGGTATCAGCGCACAATAACTGAGTAGGTGACGTTAACCAACAGACATCCTCTCTGGGTGTTATCTGTTCGTTTGCATTACAAATATCCAGATTCCTAACTCTTCATCTTCCTTTTGGAGTATCAAAAGATAGAGTCCTGTTTCCTATAAATAAATAAATAACAGGAACTAAAGAGAGAGAAGAGACCGAGATGCACTGAAAAACACACAAGGCAGCTTTGCTCTGGTACCTCTGGCACACACCCACGGATCTGCTCTGTGAACTCTCACTGCCCAGTGACTTGTTCCTCAAAAGGTAACAAAACAGCTGGCACAGGGCACAGACCTCCGTTCAACAGCTGCTTATCTGAGTGTTCCTGCTAATGTCCGCTAAGTCGCAAGTACAAAGAGCTCTCTCCTTTTATTTGTTCTTAATATATATTTTTATTTTAATCGCTGGCCTTCCAGGACTCACCGAAGGCAAAACCTAATCAAGTACAGAATAAACTGCACAAGGAGCCAGTGTTAGAGTGGAAGGCTCTGCAGGGGGAGTGGCCGGGTGCTGTTTGGAGCAAATCAGGTGTGTTCTCTGAAGGGCCCAGGGCCCTCCCAGCAGAATAGGAAAAGACAGCGTCTGGTGCCAGGAGCGAGGCTGGCCTGGCAGCTCTGCAGAGCTGTCCAGCTCTGGAAGCTCAGGTGTCTCCAGGCACACACATGGCAGCTCCTGTTATCTCACAGCAGTGACATCCTGTGCCTTTCACACTTCATTTTTACTCTCAGTAAAAAACCCTGCTTCAATATTCAGAGTAGAACGGTGCTCTCTTATAAGTGAGTCTGTGATAAAATAATGCTTTCTTTATGTGCTGCACCATCTCATTGGGGGACTAGTACAGAATATCTTTAACTTTGATCGCTACAGTTCCTTTCTTATGGGCCCTTTTTATTTTCAGTAACTTCTGCCTGGGCATCTCTCTGTCGTGGTGTCTGTGGAAACACTCCATGTTTGCCTGGGAAGTTCTTAACTCATAGGGAATTTTTGATCGATGGCGCATCGGGAGCTGCTGTTCGTGGTCTGGGATAGCTGAGAAATGTGGAAGAGGCTGAGCAGAGTCTGTGTGTATGTTCCAGAGAGGAGGCCCATCTGGGCTTGCTCTGCCTTGTGCCTTGCTCTTTAGAGGTCCCTTTGCAAAATGACGACTTCCACTAACAATGACAGTTCCTCCTGCCCCACGCAGCCACGCTCAGCAGCCACTGCCTGATTGCCAATATTTACCTTGCTTTATTACGTTACTGTAAACTTCGGTTGCCTATCAGAGCCAGTTGATGACTCTGACAATTTGGAATCTGAAGGGCTCTTACGAAATTAAACACCGCCTTTGCGTGCCATCCGAGCCTCTGGATGGGCAAGTGAAAATAAATGTTCGAAAGGTTGTACTTTATATAGCCACAGACTTGACCTCTAAGTGCCTTAAAAGGGCTCACATACTTAAAGGTGCATTACCAGGCCTTACACTAATTCACTGTGATAGCTAAAGTGCTCTGTGGATACCACAGGAGACCAGAAGCCCTTGAGGATCCTTTAGAGCAGAGCATGTGGGCAGTTAACATTATTCAGCTTGAATTTTGTATTTGCAGCCAGTCATGAGTGAAAGTAGGGGTAGACTATTTGCATATTGTCTTGGTATAAAGCTAGCAAAACGCTTCCATATGTGTGAGTCATGTGACTTCTTCCTGTGTGTTTCTTAGATGCCCGGAAAACCCTAAATAAGATGAGGCCCTATCTTTCACTTTCCCTATTTTTTCTCTTCTTCTGTTCTCCGCTGAGATTTTCTTGGGAGCGTTCATCCCTCCCTCTCTTTAAGTTTGCTGGTCTAAGCAGGAATACTTGAGACTGATTTTAATTCTTAACTAGATGGACATGATTTATTAATTCACATTTGAAATAACAATTGCAGTCAGAAGGAATCAGCTGAAAGCCTTAATTACATTGGAAAATACGCTTCAGTGTAGCATGGCCCCATCCAGCTTTCAGAATGCATAATTATAATCATTTTTTAATTTTTATATTTGAAAAATTGTGATGGAGACCAGACTCTGCTGGCTACTTTCACTGCTTCAAAGCAATGTCTAAATCAGAAGTGAGTCTTTAAATAGATCATTTTCTTACTTGCTTGTTAGTGCCTATCCACATATGTAGACTTATTGTGCAGGGTTTGGCCTCGGTGTTTTGAGTATTATTTTTACATCTGAGCCAACTAGCAGTTTCTGTGCCCAAATCCAAGGAAAAAAAAGATGTTAAACTGTGAATGTGCATTGGCATATGAGCTGAGATTAGGTAATTTGGGATCACTCCATAGAAATCACATATGGGCTTTGGAGACTGGGAATTCATTCCTGTTCAAACAGTGACCAAATGGGGAATGGGGAAAGCAAGATCAAGTAATTAAAAAAAAAAAAAAAGAAAATAAAAACAAAAATTAAACCACTGAAGCTCCTAAATAGAAAAGAGGCACCACAGAACAAAAAAGAAAAAACAAAACCTTCCTTGCCCTAATCTTGAAAAAATACGACAGTTGAGGGAGATATTGGCTCACTTGACCCAGATGAGGTAACACACGAGCACTTCCAGCTCCGACTGCGATCCCTGTCACCGTTCTGTCCCTTCAGACTTCTGAGCGTTTCCCTTCGTTCTCTGCTTGTCTTTCCTCCGTCCATGTTTGTTGTTTCCTGACCATCTTCTCCCTTCCCTGTGACCCTCTGGCCCCATTCTGTTATCTGGGTTAGCTGTTCGTTAAGTTCCCTATAAAACTGGTCCTAGTTAAGGAAACCACTGTGAAGTCAGTCCAGGAGAGACGAGCACTTTGTGGTGCCCTGACATCCTGGAGGAAAACATCCCCAAGGGCTACGGAGCAAGAGTGGAGGCATCAGCAAAATGTCCCGGGTGGGCACGTGGGATGCTGCAGAGGTGGATGGAGGGGCCTGAAGTGGAAGAGAAGCAGCTGAAGGAGCTCATAGTTCATTGGATAGGGAGACAAACCTAATTCAAAACCTCGTGTTAATTAGGTGGGACAAGGGAAGAGGGTTGAGGCACTCATCTGTGTAAGGCCAGAGCAGCAGCCTGGGACTGGTGCGTGCCGGACACCCCGTAAGAGTCACTGGGTTATTTGCTTGTTCTAAACACATGTTCAAGCAGAGCTCTCAGGTGCTGGAAAATGCTAAAAGTTTTCCCTGGCAAGAGGATGCTGGATGAGGTGTCCTAAAGAAAGCAAAACTTCCTGGAGAGAAGGCTGCCCATCCCAGAGGCAGCACCACAGACCACGTAGGCTCTGATTTTCAGTGCGGGAGCAGAAATAACTTTTCTTTGTATTGTATTTACCAAGCTCCAGACAAGGAGCACAGTTTGCGTAATAAACTACGAGGAAATAGATTCCCAAGTGCTGAAAATAAATATTTCTTCCTCAGCAAAGGGCTTTTCCCAGGGTTTTCGCGAAACAGAGTAGTCTGAAATCAAGTACAGGAGTGCAGGAGTAATTGGTTAAAACAGGGGGAAGGAAGTATCACTTTAACCACTCTGTGTCCTCGACTAATGTTAAAAGCTTTTACCTTTTCTCTCTCCAAACTTGATGAAACTTCTTACACCGGTACACGTGCAGAAATGTACTTGTGAAGTAAAACATGGTAAGTGCTCCTCAGCAGTCGTTGTTAAAATAGAGAGGAGGATCCCTCTTTTATTCTGAGTCCTTCCTTCAGATGTGCACAAGCCTTCAAATATTTTTACAGGGAATCAGTGTGGTGGAAAGCTCTTTGTGGTTATGACTTACATGATGAAATAATTCCACTTCTTCTTGTGCCTAGAAGATGGAAATGGTGCTGTTTATCTCCACTCGTCCTTAGCAGCTTTTGCCCAGGGTAGCATTGAGGGTATNCGTTCCTAGAAGATGGAAATGGTGCTGCCCAGGGTAGCATTGAGGGTATTGAAGCCCAAACCTACTCGAGACACCTGTGGGGTGTCTCCTTAGCTCTTCAGGTCTCCCACAAACTTGTCACCTTTGCTGTCCTCCCTGGGCCCACTGAGGGCCACCCGCCATTGACTGGCTGCTGAGCCCATGTACGGTATGGCTTTTTTTGGGGGGGTGCTTACTCAGACCTCACGTGGTGCCCTGCAGAGCTGGGAGTCAGCTCAGAACTTCCCCGACAGGCTCCTGACCTGTCTGGGACTGGAAGTGGCCCCTTTTAAAAGGAGGTTTGTGGCTGTTTATAGGAAAAGGCAAGGGGGGAGCTAAAGCTGTACCTGGTAAATCCATCTCTTCTGTCCCTTCCGTGCCTGGCTAGGGATAAATAAGGAAACGCAAGACTGTACTTGGAAATATCAGAGCAAAAGGACAACCTTTCCTCCTCTTGGCTTGGCTTCCACAGTGTTTGCTGCCTGCCAGCGCCGCGTGAGTTACGGCACCCGGGGTCATCCTTACCTTGTGCAGCCAGGGAGGGCAACCAAACCCTGCCAGCGAGTCTGCTCCCTGTCACTGAGCCGGGGCTGTGCCCTGCCCTCGGGCACATCCTGCCCGCTCCTTAGAAAGGACTGAAGTGATGTCCCAGCTCTTTGCCCACCCTCTCCCAGCCTTAAACGTGGGCACGTGCCACATCTGTGTATTTGTAACGTGCACACGTACAAATAAATACATATACACCCTCCAGGCACCAGTGCCATGCTCTTGTACCCGCCCAGCTTGGGAAAACAGGGCTCGGCTCCGGGCAAACTGAAGGTGAAGGAAAGGGAATCGAGAGGGATCTCTGGAAAGGGCAGACAGTTTGAGCAAGCTCAGTCTCTTTGGAAAGGGAGGATTTTTGGGAGCGGAAAACATTGTTGCTTTAGGATCTGATCTTACTCTGAGTGTTTGAGTACTTAATGAAGGGTAACACCACAACAGGAGCAAAGTAAGAGTGACTGGTGCAAAAATCATATCCTTATCTGACCCCCAGCATTGAGATGTGCGAGCACCAAGCACCTCTGCTTTTACCCTCTTTGCTACTGGGCCGTGAAAGGAGTTTATTTTTATTCCCGTTTTAATGGTAGGAAACTGAGAATCAGGGAGGCGATAATTCGGCCTTTTAAAGCCCTGTTTAAATACCTGGGTATAGAAAGAGGGCAGCGTGCCAGGAAAAGAAGGTCTTCTGAAAACATTTCTGCAAACATCAAGAGGGAGCCAAATGCTTTCTGCTACGCTGGCCCTCCTGGGAAGGACGTTTTCTGCAAACCTGGCCTTAATTGGTGCTGAGCACTGGAAAATTCTGGTCCTCTATCCAGCATTTATGGCATTATGGGTCAGCTTGGTGTATCTTTTGCATTAGCCCATCCAACCTCTGAGTCAATCTTTGCCCTGGCTGTACATGCCCAATTTATTTCGTTTTATTTCTGAAGAGGAAATTCAGGAGGCAAAAGAAAAATACACTTTCCCCCCCCTCTTTCTCAATTTTTTTTTTTTTTTTTTTTTTTGGTCCTTCTCATCTTTCAGCTTGGGATTTACAGTAGCACGGCCCATCCTACCCCCTTCCAAACTGCACTGGAAAAGAGCCATCTGTGGGTTCCCTCTGTTGATATATTTCCAAAAGACCTTGCAAAGTGACATTAATTGTTTTGACGGCGTGCACCTATTTGTTATTACACGCCGCTGCCAACACTCTTGCCTTGTGGGTTTTTTTTTTTTTCTTTCTTAGAGTAATAATCCTGCACTTCACCCAAATGTAGGATCAGCTCAGAGGGAGTCAGTGAGGAGCTGCCGTGAAGGCACAGAGGCTCCGGAGTCCTTCGGGTGTAGGGAGCGCGTTCGGGACTTACCCAAGCGCAGACGGGACCCAGCCCTGCCCCGCTGTGGGAGTCTCTGGATTCCTCCCCCTGCACAAGGGCTGAGCACATCCCCTCCACCTTCTCCCGGCCGAGGTGGGAGCGGAGTGCTCCATGCAGTGCCGCAGGCTTCTCTCTCCAGCAAAGCCGGGAAAATCTGCCGGACTTCCTGGGCAATATTAAACCCCAAGCAGAAGCTTTATAAAAGCTACTTCAGAACACTGCCAAATTATTAGTATTCTGGCTCCTCATACAGATGAGGTCTCATTTTACTGAAAGAAAGGGAGCGGAAGAGGGTTTATTCCCAGCCCTCTCGGGAATGATCTTATTGCAAATATCAAAACTGGGAAGATTTCTCCAGTGCCAGGGGTCAGAATCTCTGACTGGTTTGTTGTAATGTGAACATATAAAAATTCACTCAGTGCTCATTCTCTGCCTCTTATTTAATGTACATTCCAGGTAGTTCCACTTTGATTCTTTACATTACTGTCCCTCGCACTGACATTTGACTTGAGTGTTTTAAATTTCTTTCATGAATTCTGAAGAAGGGAGAACTTCAGGAAAATTGCCATTGGCTTAATATGTATTGATGCACTATTACCAGTAGAACGAATTTTGGTTATTCCAGCTGACGCTGAATAAACAAGTACTTTATATTTCTTCTGGGAAGCTCTAACTTGAAATATTCTTCGCTGTAATATCTCCAGTCAAAAATAGCATTTTCTTACCAGTTCCCTGTGAATCATATCTGCATACCTTAATGAGTAAGTGTTTAATATTTTAATTTCTATTAATACAGAATAGCGAATGCTGCTGGAAGTGAGCTGAAGTAAGAACTATGACAAGCAGCTAAGTTACATCTCTCCCTGTGCATCATTGTCATCCTCACCAAGTACTGGCAATGTAAGGACCAGCCAGCTCATAATTTCAAAGGAACTGGGTTTTTCAGTGATTGTTAAGGGCAGGGTTGTCACACAGACCCTTTATTGTGACAATGATTCATGAGAAGAAAAGAAATCAGCTTGATTCTCTCATCACCAGTGACATTTTCTTTGGACTGGAAGTTAAATTTTTTTTTTTTTTTTGCTTATAAATAGATCTCTTAAGTCAGGTAAAGGTGACAATATGGAACCCCTGTGGATATATAGATATGTGTGTTCCTCATCTTTTAGCATAAACCTGGGCTGCAAAGTGAGATCTCCAAACACAACCTTGTTATGTCAACTTTTTTCCCCCTTTTCGTATAAGAGGAGGCAAGTTCACGTGAGCTGTGTGTTTAAATCCCGTCAAGGTTTGCATCCAGCTCTGAATTAGGCAGTGTCTCTGATGGCGAGTGATAATTCTGATTTGGAACAACTCTGCTGGATGAAAGCTGGCTCTTCTGCAAGTTGGCATTGCTTGGTTTAGGCTGTGTTGGCCAGTGTTAAAATGCCTTTAAATTCCCCCAAAATGACAGCTGAGGGAAGTATTGTGTTGGTGTTTTGAGGCAGATCTTAAAAGAAGGGTGGCTTTTGTCCGAGATCATTCCCAGCATCAGGCACCAGTGCTTCCAGGGGGTTCTGAGGGCTCCATCCATGCAGCTGGGAATGCAGGAATATTGCTGGTGCAGAGAGGAGCGCGTCTGGCAGGGCTGCAGGGCACACCTCCACGAGGTAAGATGAGGAAAACATTGCACCGGGGTGCCTTTGATTGCTTTAACCTTTCCGTCCTCTACACTGAGGCAGCCTCTGGAACCACTCCCTTGCTTCCAGCCAGGGTTCCAGCCTCTTCCCAAAAATTCCATTTTAAGTAAGCAGGTGGTTGCAGTCTTCCCGAGTCCAGTGACATCTTACCTCAGGCATGGTTTAAACCACAACAAAACAAAGGGAAAAAACCCAGCAGAAAACCTGTGTGAGCTCCGGCCAGTGCTTGTGTCTGTGCTTCCGACTGCTCAATCCACATCCTGTGAATAAATTCATTTCTGCGTGTTTAATCTGACACCTTTTGCGAGCAATACACTCACTCAAAACACCAGCAATGAATAAACACTACCAGCCTCTTGTAGATCTTTGATTGGGTAGCTAATTCACAAATGATTGACTACCCAAGTAGTGGGAGCATATGGAGGCTCTGTGAGCGACTGTCAACACGGGGAAAGTAGTCAGGGAAGCCAATTGTTAAGAACCGAAAACAATAGCGAACAAGAAAGTCCTTGAAGGAATGTGGCACTGGGTCTGCTCAAAGCCTGAATTTATGAAAACGCGTGGCCAAAACAAAAGAAGATGGCAGCATCATTTCCTATATGTGCTCCTCGTTGTTGGTTATTATTATTCCAATTTTTGACACTTGAATGAAATGTGGTATAATTGGGCTTCATAGCTGCTGCTTCAGGCGACATCAATTGCCTTTTTTAAAAATGATGATGGCGTTGAGGGAGACTCTTTTTTTCCTTTTATGTTTTGAAGCTGCCGTACTCTCAGTGCCACTCGTACAATACACGAAAGGGGCATTGTACTCCTGGGAGGGTCTGCAGGGCTGGGGACTGATCCCAGGAAGAAATATGAGATGGAGAAGCAAAGTAAACATACTGTGGGATGTTATGCTAAAGCTAATCCCAAGATATCCCTTGTTCTTTTTCCTCTCTGGGTTTTCCTTCCCGACAGCTCGAGCCTTCCGCTTCCTTCCCCGTAGCCCACGGAGTGTGTAACGTTACAGGTGTGTACGCAAGGAAAACTCCATTCCCTGCCCTCCTTTTGCTTCGACTCAGTAATCAATTCTGTCAAGTTTGAAGGACCTTAAGCTGTCTTGAAAGGAAAATCATTCCTTAAACTGTGTTTATTTCTGCTACAAAACAACCCCACCTCTGCATCTTTTGTTTGTATTGATAGGTGTATACAGCAGGATTTGGTTGGCTTATTTTGACTTGAGGAGGAAATCAGATGAGAAGCTTTATGTTTTCCTAAGTTGTATTCAGCGGGGAAAGGGGAGATGTATTCATCATTCTGCTTTTGCATTGAGAAGCAATTCTTGAGGAGACAGAACAAATCTTTTAAAAAATAATGCTGGAAATAGTCTAATGACTTAGAAGTCTGAATGAACCTATTGTGGCTGAATCCTTTGCTGGGGATGGATCCTACCGGGATGTTTTAAATATCCTGCCCTTCATTTCTGCTCCCCTTCAAATGGAGGCACCCCAGTGTAGAGCACATTTCATCTGAGTGTCCCCAAGGGAACTTCAGCCCCCAAGGCTGCTGGACTGTCCTGCTCTTGGAGCCTGGATGTCCCAGCATTAGGGTTTGGGTGGTGATGTACAGCTGAAAGCAGAGGATTTTTGGCTTTGAAAGCTTTTGCAGTGCCCGAATGAGAGGTGGAACTGGAAGGGAAATAAGTTGAGCCACGTCCACGTAGCTTTAAACCCAAAATATTTGCATGTATTGAAGGCGGCTTCCCTTCAGACAGACCCAACTGAAGGGGCTGGGTCCAAACACCCCCAAATGAAGGACCATCTGTACTGCAGCTCTGTTGTAGCTGCTTCCCAGAAAACCTGCCAAAGGATGTGCAGGATGTATCCCTTCTGCCACGTGCTGTCAGCAGCAGTGGATGATGCTCAGGAGGTTCCTCCTAAAATTAACACACATGCATTGTGCAAGTCCCCAGGTGAGCAAAGTATCTCCGCTTGGCGCTCCCAGACAGCGAGCTTCCCTCTTTTTCCTAGGTTTGTGCATAAAAAGGCCAAGGCTTGTGCTTTAAAAAAGGAGCATAAAGGGGCAAACCCAGCCACAGTGACAGAAATGTCAGTGTGTAATGTACGGCTCGCAAACAAGATGTGCATAAACCCCCCCTCAGCGCACGCACACACGGGTGTGCACTGTGTTTTGTGGGTTTGTGTTTCCCTGTCACAGAATCACAGAATGACTTGGGTTGGCAGGGACCTTGAAGATCATCCAGTTCCACCCCCTGCCATGGGCAGGGACACCTTCTACTAGAACAGGTTGCTTAAAGCTCCATCCAACCCTCGAACACTTCCAAGGATGGGGAAGCCTGTGCCAGGGCCTCACCACCCTCACGGGGAAGAGTTCTTAGCTAATATCTAATCTAAACCTACTGTCTTTCGATTTAAACCCACTTCCCCACCCTCTCGCTCCAGGCCCCTGTAAATTGCCTTGCCCCATCCTTCCTGTAAGGTCCTGGAAGGCCATAATTAGGTCATCCCGAAGTCTTCTCTTTTCTAGAATCCCAATTCTCTCAGCCCGTCTTCCCAGCAGGGCTGCTCAGTCCCTCTGATCATTTTGGTGGTCTCCTCTGGACTTGCTCCAACAGGTCCATGTCCTTCCTGTTCTGGGGACCCCAGAGCTGGATGCAGCACTTGAGCTGGGGTCTCACCAGAGACATGCTTTGCCTCATGTCTCCTACCCTCTGGCCGGAGTGTGCAGTGCCTGCTGTCCCTTTAACTTTTCTTTTTTGCTCCACTACTGCTGGGATCCTGGCATGGGGCTGGGAATTGCCTGTGCCGAGCTGGAGCACTCAAGGGTGCTCGTATTGGCAGGTAGCTCTTGGAGCTTCATTGCCTGAAGACACAAATTTCAGAGCAGTTCTTAGGTGTGGGCATTTAACTACTAATGATTTAGGATCTTAAACAATTCTAAAATATTCTTTTAAACGAAATCTTTGCCATTAACCTTTAACTGCTTCCAGTTCACAGAATGCTTTACAAGAAAGGGCAGGAAATCAATAGCTCTAAAAAGCAAAGCAGCAGCCCCAGTGCATCAGCTTGTGCAGATCATACTGGTGTGCCAGCAGCATCACTGCCCAGGGCGAGCAGGGGCTGGCACAGGAGCTGTCCCCCTGCCTGCCTCACTTTTGCGTTATAACCTGGCCTGTAAGGAAAAGGGAGGAGGAAGGCTGGGTTCATCACCAAGGCGTTATCAGGGGAACCGGGGCCAAGTTGCGTTTGTCCACACAGGAATCCCCAAATCCATTGCGTTCTGAGAGCTCGTTAGTGTGGGTGTGACAGGCAAGAGTTTCACCTGGGTTTGGTGTTGTGGTGGTCCTGGAAATTCGTAATAGTTTTGTGATTCTGCTACGAGTACCGTAAAACAGGAAAAGGCTTAAAAATAAGGTATCTGCTTCTCAACCTCAAAATGTATCTCTATGCAAACAAACAAAAGCCACACACGCCCTGTTCAGGGAGCTTTCCTGCTTTCCTTTGTTCAGCTTTTCCATGCTTTTGTCTCAGATGTTAGAAGGTTGGACACAAGGTCACTCACAAGCCATTTCATGTGGATACAGCAAGTCAGTTCAGGTCTTCTCCCCCTCCCCTCAATTCATCTGAAATCTCTGTGGTAATGGGGCTGAAAACACAGTCCTGTGGTACAAAATAAAAATGCTGCTGTTCCACAGGAAAGGGTGTCCCAGATGGGTGTCTGTGCAACTCAGACGGGGATCTTTACCCTTCAGCAGTAGATTACTACGGGTTTGCACCCTTTTAAGCAGAAACTGGGACGGGCTTAGAAATACTTCTGTCATCAATAATTACAGGAACTTCTGTTCAGCCTTTGCTGCTCCTTGAGGCCTGGGATGTGCTCCTTCTGGACCGCAGGGGAGGGCAGCTCAGGGCCGATATTATTCACAGGTGTCACAAACCCCAAGCATGTGTCACTTGCCGATAGCAATTATTGTGGTGACAGGGCTCTGCCCAAATGTTGCCATGGATATGGGCTGTGATGTCCTGTGAGTTGTTCTGCCCGGTTTCTGGGACTGACTCCTCTGTGTCTTAAACAATTATTGAAATCTATATGCTCCCTTTCCCTGTGTGTAAAAATGGGCTGACTCCCCTCACGAGTGTGTTTGGAGAACAAATTAATAATGTCAGGCACTCAAGAGGAAAAGTTTTTCAATGTACATTTGCTCTGCAAAACTGCTCAATATTGTTATTATTTATTATTCTATGGACTCATCACTCTCAGCTCCCTTCTGCCAGAAGCTGCTTTGAAAGATGGATAAGTTGCACAAAAATTATTTTCCCTCAGTTTTCTTTGTGAAAAGGTTTTAAATGCGGTCTGGGGAGGGGTGGTTTTCTGAGGGAGGGCAAAGGAAGACAAGTTGCTGTGATGAAAAGAGTTTGAAAAGGTGCAGCCTAGGAAAAATAACTTGGACGTAAAATTCAGACTGCTGTATTACCAAATTTTTACTCAGGTAACAGACACAAATACACGAGTATAAACAATCCTTTTACTACCTGCAGATACGTTTGTAACACTTTGGTTTTCTCTCGGTGCTGTCTCGCCCTCCTCACTGGTACAGCAGAAGTGAAAGCAGGGATGGATGTGAATAGCCCTAATTACTGTTTGTGAATTCTGTGTTTGATGTAGCTCAGCGATACCAGCACTGCTCCCGTCTCACTCCCCACTCCCAGAGACTTTCCATCTGGTGCAGCTCGTGCTGTACGCTCCTTCAGGTCCATGTGAAACCTCCTGTGAAAGCAGAGTCATTGATTTTTGTAGGTTTAGTGCCAGAGCAATTTTAGGTGGCACAAGGCTGATTTCCTTGACTTTCGCTTTCCTGCTCTTGATACTTCTGTGTCAAACTCAACACCTTTCCCAACACTATCCTCCTCCTCATTATAACAAAGTACTCAGCACCTCCTCCTCCTCACTAGCGCTGTCAGCAGGAGCCGGGGAAGGGTGCTACAGGCGACTGTGTTTGTTTTGACAGTGCCAACTTTCAAAAGAATCTGCTGAGTTAGTGGGAGGTCTCTGTGTGTTTGTGTTTCTAAACAGAATTGTTTAATTTGGGGATATTTCACTGCTGCGCATCTCTGGGGCGATGGGAGTGGGGAAGGTGCAGCCTGGCCTTCGGGTCCTGCTGCAGAGAGCGCTTGTGGTGAGGAGTTTGATGTGCTGCAGCTCTCTCTGGTCTGGGAGACAGCTCGTGACGTGGAGGGACTTTTCCAGCTCTTCCCGTTAGTCAGTGCTAATGGAATAAGTAGTGGGGAGATTATTTTCCTGTGTTGTTGCAAAAAGTCTGCTGAAGGCTCCATTCTGATGTTACACAGGTGACAAACGGCCCTGTAATGTGCATGGCCAAACCAGTGGGATCGGGATCGGGATCAGACCCCGGAGCAGGGAGCCAGCCCCAAACGCACCCAGAGTGCTTCTGCCTGAGCTGAAGGATGTCGGTACAGACAGATTCTCACATTTTGTCTTTTAAGTGTCAGTGACAGAAGGTGCCATAATTTATGACGTGGCACTGGAATCCCTGATTAATTGTCTTGCACTGCTGATGTGCAGCAGATGACGTGCAAAGTGTTTTTCCCAAGCATTTTATGAAACGCAGCAGGCAGGGAGCAGGCTCTGAGGCTGCAGTTCCGAGGCTGGGGCTGCCTGCTCACAGAAAGTGTGTTAAATCATCGCTTTAGTCCTCTCTCATCCCACTTAGGGGGCTTATCCCTCTCCTCTGGCTGCACAGGGAGATCAGAGTCCAAGCCCTGCTCCTTGGAATGGTGTCAGTTCGTGCACAGAGCAAAAGCCTTCAGCAAAATCTCTGTGGCACGGAGACACCATTTACATCGAACGAGCGAAGCTGTTTAGGCAGGTGCCAACCCGAAAGCTCCTTATTTCTGAGCTCCTTCAGGACTCAGACCTTGCAGGATACCAAATATAAGTGGATAAATGGCTTTTGCACGTCTAAGTCCAGTGGCCCCTTCACACAGGTGATAGAAGCAGTTGGAAAAAATGGAGACTCTGCCCAAAGTCTTTTGAAACGAAATCCAGTGTTTTAATCAGTGAATTTCCTGCATTTCTCCGCATACCATTGTTTCTTTTTTATTTTGCAGCATGCCTGCTCAATTCATGAGACATTTTTGTTTCATTTCCAAAATGTGGGATAGGCAGGGAAGTCAGCTTTGGAGCTATAAGCCTTTTTTCTTCCCCACCTAAAAAAAATCCCACCTGCTCTCTCTTTATATATTACCACCCTGCCTACAGCCGAGATAGGGATGTAGGGAGACAGTGTATCTGGGAGCGCGTTGCTCATGCTTATATTCCAAATGAACGTGACATTATCTTTGAACTTAAAACCACTTCTTTGAATAACTCCCATTTTTTACACCACAGCAGCGCGCCACAGCTTATAACAAAAATCCATCTGCAGAGGGAACTGGGGCTGAGCCCGCGGGGACCGGAGCCGCCTGTTTATCAGTTTGTGCATACAGGGATGAACCCTGCACTGGGCCTGCCCAAAAATAAAACACCGCCAGTCGCTGCTCTGGGAATTGTGGGCAGCTCCATGTGTGAGGGGATTAAGGAGGACAGGACTTCCAAAAGGAAAGGCTGCAGCTCCAAACTTCGTGGTGCGAAGGGGTGTGAGGGGAGGGGCTCCCCGTGCCTTCCTCTGGAAGTCCCGTGGTGATGGAGCCTGTCCGGGTTCTGAGCCAGGACCGTTCTCCCTCCTGCCATCCCCACTCCTGAGCATCTGACAGTCTGTGGTGGGATGATCTGTGTGAGTTCCTTGGAGACAGCCATCCACGGGGAGCCCCAGGACATCCGTCTTTTGCCCTCCTTTTGTGCGCTGAAAGGATATTATTTTGAAAGTCACACTCTACAAGAGCCGTTGCAGAGGGTGACTCTCGGCTCCTCTGCAAACAGAGCAGAGCTTTGCACCTGATTTAATATAAAACAAGGTTATTTCTTTAATTAAATTATTTCATCCTGTTTTTCTGAGGGAAAAGTCTGTTTTATGAGTTTAGTAACAAAGAGGCAAAAATTCTGAGGTTTTGGTTTTCTCAGTCTTGAATTTCTTCACTTTTCTTGTATTGCTCCTTTTTCTTCTGTGTTTATATTTCTGAGGAAAGGGGATGGTGTTTATTTGCCTCTATAAGGGTTTGGCTATGGGACGTAGTCTTATTTATAAAATACTCTGTGGACTACTAGCTGTAAGAATGGAGTGTAAGCCCCAAATATCTCTGTATTATTAATTTTGGTATTAGACAAGCATCTAATTTTTACAGCTGAAGATGGCTTCTCCTTTTTAATATCAGTCCTTCCCATTTCACAAGGTGAGCTCTGTTCCTACTCTCTGAGGAAAATGGCCTGGAATTCACAAACCAGAGTTGAATGGCTAAAAAAAAATTTTTAAAGGGACAGAGAAATGAGGAAGAATGGCCGAATAAGCCAGGCATATACACTGCATTTTCCTTTCAGCATGAGTCACACTGTGGTCCTCCTTTCCAGAGGAGCTGACCGAGGCAGAAAGAAGAGAAGTAACTGGGATCCCATAATAAGCTGGAAGTTGAACAGGAATCCAATTAGCTCCTTTGTTTTAACGTTAAACTGCATTGCCTTGACCCCGGCCCCCAGGTAGAGTTCCCGTCCATGGCTATTGTCAGGCGGTTGTATGAATGTGTTACCAAATTAAATCATGTGGCATTGTGCTGGATGACTAGCACTTACACACTAAATTATCACAGCTCTCCCTGACCTTGGCAGCATCATAGGGTTCATATTTTCAGAAAGATGAATTGTTCTCAGAACGGTTTCTTCAATGTTTTAAACACGCACGCTTTTCTTTAACCTTACGGATGCGCGGTTTTTACCTCCTCGTGCTGCTCTGGTTTTAAAAACACCAGTCCCGAACACAACGCCAAGTGAAGTCAATAAAAGGGCCCTTGCTGACTTCTGCTTTGGTACTTTATACTCGAATTAAACTCTAGGATTGGAGCCTAAAATGGGAGAAAAAGATGAAGTGTACAACTTTACGGAGTTCAAAAGAAAATCTTCTAGTTGTGTTTTCAAATCTTGGCCGCTCTTTTCTTTGGGTCTAAGAGCAGCAGGGCAGGACACAGTGATTCTCTTTCAAGGCTCATCATCCCCTGGCTCACTTGCACTGTTTGTGTAATCTTCTCCAGATTTGCTCACAGTTGTAGTTCAGATCAGGAATAAAGGACATGTTCGCGTATTTTTGAATGTGACTATTAAGGCCACATTGCACTTTGGAGCACTTACAACGTATAAAATGGTTTTATTTTAGTCTGTTCCGATGAATTACATTGTCCCCACTCAAAGTTGCTTTGTACTACACCTCTATCATGTTCTGAGAGAAAATCATCTCCTTTAGACAAGTTATTAATTTAACATTAAAAGCAAAGGAAAGGAGTGGAAAATATATGCTTGCAACCTTTTCTTGGAGATAGTTTCCCAGCGCAGTGTAACATAAACAGATTAACTGCAGTGTTTATTCAGTGTGAAAAGGCAGTTCCAAGAGCCCCAGGTGCTTGCCAAGTCCATAATTGTACCTCCTTAAATACTTTCATTACTTGGAACGACAATAAGAGAAGCAGAGACACGTGCTTTCTATTTTCTTGTCAACAAAACACCTCCAACAAATTAAACTCTATTTTGTCTAGAAATTTTCAGCAATATTTTTTTCCGCCTCCAGTCTTGAAGAGGAAGGGGGATCCAGGGACCCTTGTGGGTGCTGCTCCCCTCATGGCCTCCCCAGTGCCACCCAGGGGCTCCTGGGCTCCAGGGTCTTCACAAGGACCCTTCTGCCACAGGGACCAGGCCATGTTACAAAATTTCAGCCAGTTTTGAACCCAGAACCTTGCGCTTGGCAGGAGCATGATTTCTTCTGGAGTTGGGAAGGTTTTATCATGATAGTTTTCTTTAGTAGTTTTCTCCCGTGGCTAATGACTTCACAGCTTTTTAAAATACGGATTCTCTGGGCGATTTGGCTGTTTGGCCTGTAACTGGTAGTGGGCCATTCAATGTCCACATGCATTTGCAGATGAGCCTTGGTGTAATCTCATTCTCCTGCCCTATCCCAGGCTTTGCTGTTCGAAGGATTCGGGCAGGAGTTTTGCTTGGAGGGCTCTATGTTTTAAGGAATGCCTCAGTCAAACAAAACCGTCCTGTTTCTGAGCTTCTCCCTCCTGAATGCCAACCATATGTAGGCAAACCCAGCTCTCCGGGGAAGGGAGTGTGGAGGGTGAGATTTCTGCTTCCTACCAGCCAAAAAAAAAAAAAAAAAAAAGTTCTGCTTCCGAAATGGCATCTGAACACAAGTGTAACGAGAATTGCTCATCTCACAGTGAGAACACGCCAGTGCACTTACCCCGAATTTGGTCTTGAGAAAAGCAGCCTGAATATTTTATTTATTCCTCTCATATCCCTTCATGTCTCAAGCCTTGATTGCATATCTAAAAAGAAATTCCCTCATCTTTTTTAAGGGGATAGTGATGTTCCTTTTCTCTCTCCAGCCAGTTCCACCTTGCGCTAACCTGAGGTAACGAACGCGTCGCTTTCCCGGTGCGCGGTGGTAGGCGAAGGGATGTATCCATCCCATGCACCTGGCGAGGTTCAACTGTATCATTATGAGGTACTGAACAATGAGCACCTAAAGGCTTAAAATTCCCTTTCTCACTGGAGGGGGGGAGCTTTCCTCACAGTGCAGAAGTAGGACGGCCAAGACAGCCAGATTCCCAGAGCCTGTTTGGAAGGAGACGTCTCCCTTCCTCAGCACTCACGGAGCCTGGCAGTGACCTGGGAATACAAAGTGTGACAAGACACTTGCTGATTTTATTTCCCTGAATCCAACACCCCTTTTTAAAGGCAGAAGAATGTCTGCATTTCCACCTCGCTTTAATAGTTTGCCTGTAGATCCCATCCCTTCCTATCACAAAGAAATCATTGTGTCCTGCTGTGTAATTAATACGCATGTACAGTGTGGCAAACATTTTCCTGTAGACTGCTTATTTTGCCTGTAAATTACAGGAAATCCTATACAATACACCTGGGAGCCCTGCAGCTTGAAATTAGAATACAAACCATCCCCACCTCCTCTTGCTTGGCCAGCTTACCAGTCAAATTTCAAAACTCTTTTTGTATTTGGATGCGTAATAAATTCTGAGAGTGATGGGCTTGTTCACTTCCGTTCATCTTAAATGTAACACAGGTTTTAATTCTGAAACGAAACCAGTTTATGGCTCACAATTACTACAAAGGAGTGGAACTGCACAGAGGTTTCCAGTTGTGGATTTTGTTCTGTCACACACGCAACATCCAAATTTGTAACAAAATCCCCACAGTTTAAGGTATATTGGCAGTAAAATCGATGGCCAGGCCTTAGTTGTGTGTGATGTCACATCTGTGTGAGCCCTGAGATCGTATTAAAACAGCAGCAGCTGGTACCTGTTGGAGACACAGACTTTTTGAAGGGAGGGCTCCTTATTTTCCCTTTCTCTGTGAATCCCTGTGACAGAAGAGCTCTCCAGAAAATGGTCATGCCGACTGCCAGAGCATAAAGACCACCGGTCCTCATTAGCTTGGTGCAGGCTAATCACAGTGCATTACCTTCATTCCATGTACTTTTAGTGTGTGTGGATGCAGAAAGTAGAGCAGCCGCTGGATGGTTTGTGCCCTCCGTGCTGGGAAAGGCACAGCTTTATCTCTTGCTGCCCAGTGACTGCTCCAGTTCAGCAAGGGCACAGGAGTGGAGGGAAAAGATGGCTCGGAGCTCTGCACTGTGGTGAAGGCTGCTTCCCCAGGGCGCTCTGCCAGACATCCTCTCATCCCTACAGGTGAGAGAGGCCTCTTCGGAGCTCCTGCCTGGCTCTGCCTCTGCCTCCTTCCCTCTTAAACCGGGAATGCCAACTGCATCTGTTTATTAGCAAGCATCGGAGAGCAGCAAATTCCCAGCTCTAGGAAGATCTGTTCAAAACGAGCAAGCCAAATCCTGTGCTCGGTTTCAGCAGGGTAAATCTGCTCAAAATCAGGGCTCACACGAAACAGCTGCCTTGAAGTCTGACAGCACAGTTCAAAAACCATGTTCTCCTGAAAGTGCAGTAAGAGGAGGTTTGGATGCAGCTTCCCTGGGGGAGCAGTCCCGGCAGGAATTCCTTCTAGATAGAGGAAGCAGGGAGTAGACGAAAAATTAAGTATCGCTGGGTGACCCCAACCGTGCATTTTTTCCTGTTTTATTCCTAACTTCCCTCCATCAAAGGTACTCTCCTGGCCCTGGGCACTTTAGCAAGGTGTTGCTCACAGGATTTGAATAGAAGTGTGTAAACAGACAGAAAATGGGCTGAGCAGGAAAATCTGCTCAGGCCTAGACTTCATCAATGTCTTGGAAAATCAGGACCACCGAGTGCGTTTGCTTTGTAAGGCTTCTGATGCACTGGTGTCACTGGAAGCTGTCAGTTCAAAGCCGTGATGTCACTGCGGAGAAATATGATGTCAGGGCTGTAAAAGAAAGGGATAAAAACTTGCTAAAATTCCTGTTCACATTTGGAAGTTTCCATTTTCCACTGAACAGAAAATACTCTGTTCTCTTTCCTGCGACCTTCACCTTCTTTATAAGTACCCCTGCCAAGAGCGCTAAGGGTACACAGGAACCACCATTCCCCTTCTCCCAGTGGGAATATAGCTACCTTTTATTACTAGAACTAGTTCTTTCTTTAATGGTTTTGCAGTAAAAGTTAAAAAAAAGAGTGTGAGAGAGAAGAAGAAAGTGGCCTTTTTAACTACTACGAGAGGTATTAAATAGTCAGCCAACCTCTGGAATCACTTCTCATTTTCCATGAAGCTGAGTAAGGAGCGTTACGGAGTTTTTTTGGGTAAAGTTTATTGGAACTTCACAGTAGGACTACAAAAATGTGGATACTCTGATTGTTTTTGTTTAATAAGACTCAAGACTCCTGGCTCTACCTCACTTTAAAGTCTTATTGCCCCTTAAATTTTCTCCAGGGTTTGAGTCTATGGTTTGAAACAGTCATTCACATGAAGATCATTTTGCCTTAAGCCGCAGGGTGCTTGTGCAGAGTTTTCTGGTGATACCTCAGGTGACTGAGATGCCCTCTTCGTAGATCGCTTGTCCAAAAACCTGGGAAATCAAAAGAAAGTTTGCAGCACCACCACAACAGTTGTAGACCTGGACTGTGACTGTGTCTCAGCCGTTCTGATTTGGGTGGGGAGGTGCAAAAGGGTAAATTGTGGTTTGGCTTTCAACTGCTTCCTCCTCTCCTGGTAATGATGTAGTCACTCGCTCTGAATTTTTGGCCTCTTTCCATCCTTTACATGACAATGGCTCTCAGCTCTCACCAGGAGTGAGCAAAGCAATTAGGAACAGATGAAATGACTCAAGCTCCCATTAGGCTTAAACCCAGCCTGTTCTTAGGAGTTTGAGTTTGTGGAAACTCAGTCTTTTCCTTTCTTCCCTGTCCATGCTTTTTTCCTTTCTGTCTAGCGCTCTCCTGTGAAGTTCTGCCACTGACCAGGGATATTTAAACCAGTAAGAAACAGGTACTGCAGGCAAGCTACGTTTTGTGTGTCTGAGAGTCCCAAATAAACGCTGGTGTTTTCTGAGCTCATCTGAACTAAATTCAAACCCTTTTGGTCTAATCCTTTGCTAATAATGGTTCCTTGCTAATGCAGAAAATGGACGAATGTTTCTGCCTTGGTTTCTCCGTCCTTGCTTGCTGTGGAGCAGTTTCTTTGGGCAGCCCTTCCAACCCTCTCCGAAGCCTCTTGGATTTTGTCAGTGGCGATGGCTGACTTCTGCTCCTGTGTTGTCGTTCTTCCCAACTGGATGTCCATCCATAGTTCTACACTCCGTACCTGTCCCACGTTACTGGTGAGGATGCATCCTCGTTTCCCTGCTCAAAACTCCACTGGGTGTCAAATCCAGTCCTGATGTAGAGCTGTCGCTGGAAAGGGAACAGCCTGGGTTGTGTTTGTCCAAGGAAGAGAAATTATCAATTACTGACAAAAAAACCTGAGACAAAGCATTTATTTAAGAGCGGCTCAGCATTTGGCAAACCTTGTTCTCACACAGGTTTTTGGGGCAGCATTTTAGTCGGAGACTCTTTGATGCCGGCTGTCAGATTAAAAGGACAAGTAAAACAAATATTTTTTTTTTCTATGTGTTACTGGTTAGATTATCATGTTTAAAGTAATCCTTTTATCATCTGGCTGTTTTTTCTAACCAGCCTGGAATTGCCAGAGGCTCAGCAAACTTGGTAGTTCTTGTGGTAGGTGAAAGAATCACGATAGGAGTGGATATTCCCAACCTCGCACAACTCTAATTAAGAGTAATTCTCAGTAATGGACTTCGGCTGCAGGCTAAATAAATACTGCTCCTGAATATTTTTCTTAAATCATGCAGGATTGTGTTAATTGAAACGCTCACATTTTCTAGATTGAGCCCAGCTCCATGTTCTGCAGTTTCTGCGTGTGTTGCTGACGTGTGTCTGCTCCCAGCAGTGTAATTAAAGGCATGGCTGTGTCACCTTTCAGATGTTTGTTACAGGGGTCAGCCTGGCCCCACAACGCCGTCTTTGAGCTGGAACATGGTGTGCAGAGTCGCTGCAAAAATAAGATTTTGGTCTTGCCAATTGAAAAATACCTATCTCGAGTCCCTTTGGAGGTGTCCCTGTAACTGCTTCAGGGTTACCGGCAGAGGATGGGAAGGGCATGGGTTAATATTAATATTACTGTGCAGATTTGCGAGGGCTGAATTTGTAGGCCCTCAGGTTTTCCTCAGGCAAGCTTCTTTCTGGGGGTTGTCTCTCAAGAAAGGGGAAGAGGTAGAGTGACTGAAACCTGGTTTTGACTGAAAGACTTTGGGCTGAGAGGAGAAGGACACGGCAGAGCTCTGCTGGCACCTCTAAGGCTGCAGTTTGTCTTTCCTTCCTCTCTGGGATGGATTCTAAGGACACTGTGCTGCTGCTGAGCATCCGTGAAGGACCCCTACCGAATCCACAACTGTTCCCAGAGCGCAGGGAAACAGGGAAGCACAGGGATGGTGCTGGAGGAGGCCGCGAAGGAAAGGCAGCAAGATCCACCTCTGCTTTGCAAGGTTCACTGAGTGCACACGCACAGGAGTGGTGGTTTGGGGGAACAAAATGGCAAAATGGAGGGGAAGAATGACTCGCCTTGCCAAGTGGGAGAGGACAAATCCACCGGGAAATTAGCAGCATTCTCAGGTTTCTGGTGGTCGTCACCAATTGCAGAGGGAGAGAAAAAAGCAAAAAGAAAGAAAGGCTCTTAAGCGTGCTTAGCGCAGGATTTGTGTGTAAAAAAGAGATTAGGGTAAGGTTTTAAAAGGCGTAGGAAATGCTTTCCCCGTCTCACTTTTGTGCTCACAGCACGGGGAAGGTTGGCCACACTGGGACAGCACTGCCTACCATCTGAGCGTCCATAAACATTCTGGACAAATTCTCCTTAAACCACAGTTGTAAAAACTTCTTGTTTTAGTGAATTCAAATCAGACATTGACTGGTATTTGATCAGAAGGTAGGCTGATTTTTAAATTATTATTATTTTTAATACAGTTTAATTATACTGAAGTTATATTGGGGGTTCAGTAACCACTGGCTTGAAAATTAACTGTATTATGAAAGCTGAAGTGTTGCTACCAGCATCAGTTAATGACAAGGTCACCACCACTGTCATATTCAAAAGAAATGTTACACTTGAATGAGGCTGAGATGGCTGCACTGTCCCATGGTTCCAGGTAGAGAAAATGAAACAAGGGCTCCTTGGGTACTGTTTTATCCCATGTTTGAATCTAAAGCATTCTTTTTTCAGCTCATTTTGGTTCTGCTGTGTTCCCTCAACATATGGAGTCCCTAGACATTAAGCCGTAACATGGAAACTTTGGGGGCTGGGAATTACAGATCATGAATAGATTGAAAAGTCCCACTGAATGCTCCCTCGGGTTGTTTGTGTAAAGATTAATTTTTGTTGTTTCTGCCTTTAACAAAAATCAAGGAAGGCTACAATTATTTTTGTCTTCCAGGCTATAATAGGGATCAGACTTTTAGCATGCCCTGTACACCAGCACACGAGCACAGAGATGCGTCTCAGGAACTGACTCAGAAAGGTGGTGTTAATTGAAAAGGGGAAGTGTAAGAGATCTTGTTGGAGATACGGGCAAAATTAACTGTTAAGTTCTTGATGTTTGCACACTATTTAATTCAAAGCCCTGATTTTATAATTTAGTGTAAATCAAACCAGGAGATAATGATATTGCACTTGACCTTGTGCTGCCGAAGTCAGGGAGAGCAGGATTAGTCCGGGCATTGTTCAGCTGGGGACAGAGTAACTGAGGGGGAATTGCTCAGAGCCTATTCCCTTGTTGAGCCTGCTGTTTGATCCTGCTGTAAGGCTGAAATACTGAGTTCGTCTGGTGTGGGTTGTGATTAAACGGGTTAGTGGCCAGTTCAGGAAAGGAAGAGGCTTTCTGGAACCAAAGCCACAGTCTGACCCCAAAAACACCTCAGCCGTAACTGGGGCGCACGCCTTGCTGGGAGCAAGGTGGAGCAGTCACCCGGCTGGGTGGGTGTCTGAGAGCTCCCGGAGCTGCCTCAGCGCTGAAGGAACGAGCTGCTTTCCCTGGCCATTCCAGGTACCGGCAGAGCAGCGGTAACAATCAACTGGAGGGCCCTGAAATCCGACCCCACGGCAGCTCTTTGTAGAGCGACTGCTCCTCTGGGTCGTTGCACTGAAAGAGGTCACTGCACTCTGCTGTTCTTCCCCATCTCCCGTCAAAGTCTGATTTCTTGGGAGCCCAGTCCATCTGACAGTCTGTATTAAACCTCCCAGCTCCTCTCCCTGTCCAGCCCTTTTTGGGATGCCAGTGTGCTGCCAGATGTTACCAGAGCCGTCCAGAGGGAACGCTGTGGCAGAGTCTCACTGCAAGTTTGGAAAAGGTCTAAGAAGCTTAGTGTAGACCCTGAAGAAGGAGTTGACAAAATGGTCAGTGAGAATGAAAACCGTAGCCAGGGCTAGGGAGAGAGATGACCAGCAACTTTGGATGGGAGGAGAACCGTGGGAAGGAGATGGCAGAATAATGTACGAAAACATTGTTTAGGCCCATAGACTTAGGAAGACAATACTTTGAATAGAAAAAAATGTCCAAGGCTTGGAGGTAAAGCGGTTGAACTTTAGAAATGTTGCCCCTTTTTTCTCTGGTGGTGGATATTCAAGGCAACTCTACCTGAAGTCTCCACTGGATCTCCACAATGTCCTGCTAAAATCGTGGCGATTCTACCCCTAAGACTCTGCTTATTGACCCGTCTCTTTCTCATCACGGTGCCAGGGTTGGAGCAGAGAGTGGATGTGCTCAGGCTTCTCCACGGTGTGAAGTACTGGGAGCACCTCAGACACTCCTTTATCCATTTGCTGTGGTTGTGCGTTTACTGCTACCCTTTTCCGTGTCTCCAGTATTCGCAGTGGGAAAGGAGGAGGTCGGGATAATCTTGTGCTGTAGAAAAAGAGCCAGCCAATATAATGAAAGAGAATTTTACCCTGACAATATTAATACTAGTATTGATTGCTATTAATAACAACTAATCATTTAGCAAAAAAATCCTGTTAATGCTGAGTAGAAGAATTACATTTGCTCTTCACGTTAAAGTACTTGGGATGCTGTTGTTAACTGTGCTTCGGTGCATCTTAGAGGCAGGAACATTTCAGTCTGCAATGTTAAAACCACCCGTTCGCATTTTCGAACCATAGCTAAACTGTGGATCAGGGTGGGAGTGTTCCCTGTGAATTTGAGAGCCCCAGCATTCCAAGAGCGCTGCCATTTCTTTCAACAGCCAAGTGCATTTAAAACTGTGGCTGTCCTCTCTGTTGCTACCCACTTCCTCACCAGTCTTTGTGAAGAGCTGCAGTTCCAGCTTTATCTAGATTTCCCTGAGCTTTTGCAAGTAGGAGCTACGGCTGTAAGCTGAGAAGTGCTGGAAGCTGCCCCTTGTAGGATAACAAAGCGCATCTTCAAGTAAAGAATTTGGAAGATTTGGGCTCATAAATTGTTTTTATCTGAACTCTCCAGTCCACACAAACCAATATTTTTTCATGTTCAGTTACTTTCCAGACAGGTATATGGTTGCAGTTCTCAGGCTTATAAAGGAGGCACAGTGCACTGAAAGGGATAAAGCAGAGGGAAACAAATCCAAACCTCGTGTAGGGAGATGCGTGTGTGCTTGTGTGCCTGGTGAGGTATTTATTTGCTTCTGAACCTGTGTTTGTTCACACAGGGATTGAAATTTGGTCTAATCACCACGTTAGATGTGGAGGGTGAGCTTGCCTTCGGCCATAAGCAGGATCTCCGTGCCTGGCAATTGCCACGTACATCCAAGAGCTTTCTCTGCTCAAAATCACTCTCCTCTTCCTAATGGGCCGGGAGCTGGAAATCGTGATAAGCACCCTTCCAGTGCGCAGTTTTTCTGGGTAGTCTCTCCATGGTTAATAAATGAGTTGGGCTTGATGGGAGCTGGAGCGGTGTTTTGGTTTCCAGGCCTCCGGGGGCCCAGGGCCGCATTCCTGCGGCTCCCTGGGCTCCCCTGGAACTGGCGGGGAGGTGTGGGTGAACAAGATCAGACCCCTCGTCTGCAGGCACTGAAGCCACATGCAGCCTCCGGTGACCTCCCTCGCTTCCCACAAACACGAAATTCATTGCTGGTTTAAGGGGGAAAAAAAGTGAGCACTTGAGCTTCTTTTCAAAATAGAGAGAAACAATAGGGCACGCTGTAGTGAGTTCCAAGTCTTTTATCTTTCTACAGATTCAACCACAGTATTGATTCTTTATTGACCTAAACTGTCCTAAGCGTGGCTGTGGTTTTTTCTCATATAGTCTATGGGAGAGTTAAGGCAGCTACTACTTTAATATTGATTTTTGTGAAAAAGGTGCAGGAAAGGGGGCAATTTGTGTCTGCAGTTGCTCTTCACTATAAAAGATACCATTGTTAGGAGCTTATAGCATTATATCAAGGGTCTTAATCTGTAGCAATCTTTTTTTACAACTTAGAAATAGGCTTGGGCAAATGTGTTATTGGTGTTAATGATATTTTGAAGTGAAGAAAATTTGTCAGCCTTTCCAAGTAAAATGCTCAACTTAACCATTTGAGAACTTGACAGGTTTGTTACATCTGTTTGCAGGAATTATGTCTTTTGTTCCCCTGGAAGGGAAAAAAAAAAAGGAAGGAAAAAGAAAAAAGAATGTCCGTTTGAATAAACAGTGATAATAATGTTATCTGAATAAATCTTTAATAAATTGAAATTATTACTGCAGGCTTAAATAAGCAGTAAGTTTTGACAAGAAGGGCATTATCATCTAATTATACTTACTTTATGAAAGAGAGGGGCAAGGGCCAACCTGTGAGCCGTCTAAAGCACGGTAATAGAGTGATCCCCTCCGCAGACTAAAGAAGGAGCCATCAGACAACAATAAAACACAGGCAGTGCTCTGTAAATTGCAACTGAACCCCTGATTCACACAGATTCACCATCTTAATTGTTAGGAAAACTAGCAGAGCGGGATGATAAGTGCATGGCAGAGCAGCCTCTGCTAAGTGGATGAGAGAATCCTGTGCCAGATATTTTATGGTATTCCTAAAGGTTTCTTTAATTATCAATTAGTCACTGCTGTACATTAGCTTCCTATTGGCTAAGTGCTCGGTGTGAGGGCCTGGATCAGCATTTGCAAACAGGTGTAAAGATATAACTGATACCTAAATTGCCTCCTTCCTGTGGGCACCTGGTTTGCTAAGAACACTTAAGGAATTCCAAGACGACACCTGCTAGCTGCTTTATTGGTGCATATCTCATATATTCTGCTGTTAGCCGATCCACCGTGTGGAATTACAAAGAGCTGTGCCGACTGGAACGCGCTGCTTTTGTCATGGAAGCCCTGGGCAAAGCTGCATCTACTCAGGGGAGTAAACCAGAAGTGTTCTTGTGCCCTCCCCGCGTGTTACGTGTGAGCTGCTACGCGTGGTATTCCTCTAATACCCACTATTTAATTTTTTTCTTCACCAATAATCAATAACCAGAAAAGTCATCACCTGCTAATGTCCGTACTCTTTTTGAGCATCCGATTTGTTTGGCAAACAAGGTTGACTCCCCTGGCTCCCATTTATTTTACAGAAGGCAAAAAACTCAGATCATCATAATCTGCCAGAATTAAGGAAGTAGCATCACTCTTGCTTGTGTTGGGTAACGTGGTTTTGAAAGTACCCTCTGCAGAAATTGAATCTCTGGTGTACATACATGTGGGGGCTTTGCATATATATATATTTATATAATTTGTAAATATTTAAAAAACCTGTTAATCCAGACCCTCTCCTTCGTGTAGCTCTGTCGTATGTTTATTCATATGCACCTGACTACAATGACTTTTCCCCCATTAGATTCTTGTCTCTCTTAGCATTCAGGATATTTGAAGGACGAGCGAGTACCCCAAACCTGCTCACCTGTGGCACGGGTTGGGCAGGGACAGCCCGAGCCCCAGCACTGGGTCTGGCTGGTGTGGGGAGGGATGGGACAGCACAAGGCCAGGGCAGCAGGGAGGGGCACGGCCTCACCTACCCCCTCACTGCTCTGCTGGGAGATGTCACATCTCACTGCGTCCCACAGGGCTCTCACAAAGCTAAAAATAGGGACAACGCTCATGGATGCGTGCTGGGGATGTGGCTGGGTTTAGTTCCCATTCCTTCCTCTTCCTCTTTGGCCTTACACATGGGCTGGGCCAGCCTTTGGAGCACAAGTGAGGATGGTTTGGTGAAAACCGTGAGCAGCAAGGTCCTTCGAGAAGAGATGCTGAGACGTTTTCAGCTGAAGTAATTGGCAGGGCCCTACAGTTACTGCACACACAAGGTGTAAATTTGCCTAGGTGTTGCTGCTCTAACGCAGCTTTTCCTGCTTATTTTATCATTTTTTATATAATTCCCTGCAAAGTGGCAACTCTGTAACTGATATAACTTCGGGTCTTTTTTTCACTCGTGCCAGCGAGCTGAACAAGTGGGACGAGGTTACAGTAAACAAGAAGGAGATTACTAGAGAGAGAGGTTTTAAGAGTCCACAAAACCTAAGAGCGACAGAGAATCTGAGACACGAGGAGCTCTCCATGAGGAGAATGCTCGGAGTTATATCCCCCCTCGGCATAAAAATGTACAGACACAAATTACTCACGATGTGAGTCAGAGAGAGGAGGTTTTATTTACACCACAGAACTTGGAAATAACATTTCCACTGATTCTATTCTGTTCAGCAATTGTGGGTATAAGCAAAAGGCTGTTAACACTTCTGTATGAATCAAATTTTTAAAAATCACTCCGCCCTTCAATCAGAACTGTTTTCTCACTTATGTGAATTAACCTACAGAACTGGCTCATGAAATAATCTGTTTCAGTATCTATTACTGAATATGTCTTGGCCTGGATCCATAAAAGCATTTAGGAGCCTGAGTTGCAATGAAATCACTGAACAGTGGGAAAAAAAGTGTGTTATTCCTGGTTACTACAAGGAACTGTAGCACACTGCTCTTTTCTCTGGGCACACTGCAGGCTCTGCCTCCCCAGCCAGGCTTTGTGTCTGTGCTGGGGCTCTTCCAGGCTGCTGAGGGGAGGCAGCTGCCCAGGCACTCCTGAAATGTGGTTCTTGGAGGTCCTTGGATGCTGGACCCTCTGCGATGACGTTCTGTGGTTCCGCGTGTGCTGTGCCAGGGCAGCAGAGTGGTGGAGGGGAATTGCCACAGGATGTGTCTGTGAGAGAGCACAGGACAGAAGAATACATACCCAGCATAAAATACACCCGTTTGCTTTGGGAGAGGAGTGGAACTGAAACGTATTCGCTTTTTTACAGTATACATAGGTTTCTAGTAGAAATAGACCGTTTTTGCAGAATTCTTTTTCATTTAGTGAGACATGTGCGCCGCTGAAAAATATTTTGATCGACATTTGGTTGCCATGCCCATCAGCCTTTGTTTTTCTAAACAAAATGCACCACGTGGGGCCAACGTTTCGGGTGTGGTGAGAGTCCAGGTGTGAGGAACGGGTGGGAAGGTGCGAGGTCTCCAAACAGAGCCGGCCTACAACACAGCCCTGGGAAAGGCCAAGGTAAATAAGTCACACTGAAACTGTCACAGCCCCCCACAATCCTCATGTGTGGCTTTACACAAACCAGCACAGAGCCAAGTTAACCTTAATTGTGTCTTGTTTAACTTGGCTGCAAATGGCTCACCCTTTCTGGAACTTGGCTCCAGTTGTAGATATCTCACCTTTCCATTACTGACCCCTCTTGTCTAAATTGTTTTCTTAATACGTATTAAATGGTTTTGATCTGCTTTAATTTCCTAGGACTTTTTACAGCAAAAAATATTACAGAAAATATTTCTGCTGATAGAAAGACATATTTTAATAGAAAATATCTTACATTTTCAGTGGCCAGACAGGTCAGTGGTTTTTAAAACCTGGTTCTTTTTGAAGGAAATAGTGCCAGAAAAACTCTAAAATTTGACGTGCTGGTTTTTCTGTACATTCATTGGCAGAGGGAGCAGGAATGCAACTTCGGTGCGTTTCTTAAATAATAGATATATTTAAACTGCAATTTTAAACCAGTCAATAATTCTTCTTATTTCCCTTCCAGCATCATAGTTCTTAATAGTGGCTTTAATATGTCAACAGTTTGTTACCATGGTCCTGTGAAATTCTGAGAAGATGAAGTGTTTTCCCTGTTTGAAGGCTGCACATTAAAACTGTGCCCCGTTTAATTGCCTTTTCTGGTGGTTTTATCTGTAGTGGAAGCACTAGAGCTGCTGGTTAGCAGAAGATTTTCGTCGGCTCTGCAGGCTGGGGAGCTCAAGGTGTGCTGCTCCCCACGGCAGCTTTGGCACTCACAGCCCTGGGACTTGGCCCAGTTCTTGCCAAATTCAATCGGAGGGCTTCTGTTGACATGGGTGCCTCGGCTCCTGCGTGATGAGAGGGAGGAGTAATTATTTCCTGCACGTGGGGTGTCTCCCCAGGAACTGAGTCAGTTTGTTTGCACGGTTCAGCTTGCCCCTGAGTTTTCCTTATAACTCCGATTTTGTCTCGTGCTTTAAAACCCCCAGAAACGCCAGGCTGGACTAAAGGGAGCAAATCTGTCTTTAATCCGGTGAGGTACAGGTTAGGTGGTCTTGGAACTGTTCCCACTAAAGCCGGGGACAGCATTACAAGATCTACTACCATTTGTACTAATTAGCAACTTTGCTGACAGCCTCTGGTGAGTAACTCATTACTGTCTATTTGTGAGCTTGGCTTATAAATCCCCGAGCAGCCAGACTGTGGGCACTGTTGTAGCACAATATTGTTGTGGTATAAGACCTTTTTCTCGAGCGTTAGCAAGGCTCTCCAAGCAGAGTGCTTCGAGTAGAAGTAGGTCAGTGGCATGGAGACACAGCCCCTGAGTAAGGAGGACTTCCAATATTTCTTTCCCCCACCCGTCTTTTGGTCCTGAAGTAGAGATGAATAAAATCTGTTCGTTCTGGCACCGCTCTTGCTGATGCTGCTTGTTTCTCGGCGCATTTTAAATTTTCTCTGATTCGACCTTCACCCTTGCTCGTAGGCATGATATCACATATTTTAGCATGCTTTTTTTTTGCCTCCCCTCCGTATCTGTGTTAGTCAGGCCCGTCGGAATTTTGAAGTACTTCTGCCGCAATTCAACGAGAACGTTCTTTTTCAATTTCTGTAGGTAGATTCTGCTATTCAGTGGTTTTCCCCCATCCTTTATCATAGGCTAGGTCTTTTCCATATGGTAATGAATCATTCCCCCAGGAGGAGTATCATTTGCTCAATTCAATGGACTCCTCACAATGCAGATACATGCATTTCTTTCACCTATCATTCTGATTTTAGTTTTCCTGCAGTTTATTGGCTTCAATCCGTATTTTCTTTGTGATCTGTTCTCTTCCCAGCTCTGGTAGGTATCTCCCACTCCATTGTAGTGTGTGCTGCCCTGATGGCACCACCTGCACTTTCTGCCTCGCTCCGGAGCTGTTATCTACATACTTAATTCAGTCATTTCCACCATTCCCGCTCATGATTCCATTTTGTGTCTGTCCTGACCCTCTAATCTGGTTTGGTTTGGGTTTTCTTCAACTTTCCTGTTTAGAAATAAAAGTGTTGACAGTGTTTTGTGCGGTGAAACTATTGGTGTGTGTTAAATGGAATAAAGAGGACGAGAATGAACAAACATCTCGTCACCAAGTGTGAACTTGGGTGACACTGCACGAACAGAAAGGAGTTCTACAGGGCACATTCTGCCTTTTATTTATACAGTGATTGGATGAAAGGGACGTGCCAGAATCAAAGTGGGATTTTTATTGTTTTCGTTTTTTGTCTTGCTTAAATCAGCTTTTGCACAAGAGCTGAGAAGGGCTGAGGGCAGAAGCAGCTGAATGCAAGCCAAGAGTCCTATGGTCCATCCTTTATCTCTGCGTCTTTACAAGACTGCAAACTGCAATATTCCTTAGCTGTGGTTCCTCTGGTGTCCAAAACAAGCCGTATGTTTTTACCTGTTTTATTCTGTTTGGGGAGATGGATCCAGCATCGTTGCAGCAAGGAGTCCTCACCCCTGGCATTTGCAGGAGCAGGTTCTGGAGCATTGTTGATCTCATTGGTCAAAGGCCTGTAAATTACTTAAGAAAGAGCTCTGTGGATGAAAGAGAAATTACCATTAAAAACCCCCGGTTTTGGTACCTTAAAAATATCTCAAGACTGGCACCGGGTTCTTGAAAATAAGAAATGGTGGAGATTTTACGTCAGGGTGTCCCATGGGTTTGGCTGGATGGGTTCCTAATGAGCAGACCTTTTATTTCTGTGATATTCTGTATCTCCCTGCCACAATTACTCACGTGCGAGTCCTAGAGCCAAATCCTGCCCTGAGACGCGTGTTTGCTTCTCCCGTTGGCTTTCTTGAAAGCTGCAGGCATTTTTCCTAAACCATCCTTTGGCCTCCAGTGGTACTGTGGTCGTATTTGTCTGTCCAAAATGACTGTGGCTCTCCATTTATAATCTTGTAATTTGTAATCTTTATTGAGATACTGCTGCGGTTTTTCTTTCATTACTGGCATCTTATTGTAATATTGATTTTTTGTTAAATGGAACTGCATTGGTAATTTTGGCTGGCAGCTTCTTGTGTTTGCTTTCTTTTGTACGCTTTTTGAGGGTGGGAGAGTATTCCCTGCACTACATTGAAGCTGGTTTCTTTGATCTGACTCTTGCGTCTTATCTGTCTAAACAAATTTAATTTTTGCCTAATCTGTCTATGCAGTTCCCAGTTACTCTGGTATCCTAAATTACAGCCCTCTTTTGAGTGTTTTCTCCTCCGAACGACACAAACTTCCTTCTTGAGCGACCCAGTCATTGTCGCGCTTTTGTAAACAATCTCTTTTCTACGTATTGATTTGGGTTCTAACATCAGTGACCACCCACCGTTTCGGATCGGGAGAGAGAATAATTGTTCCACGGCCGTCCCCAAGCGCGCAGACACAAAGCCACCCGGCTGCTCTGGGGCTGGGCACCTCCTTCTGCCGTGTAATTCTCCTGGAGACTGTCACAGAGGGGCTCGCCCGGTGCTTCTGCAAACCTGGGCGCTCACTCGGCCGTCTGGAAAGGACTTAAGGGTCGGGGCATTAAAAAGTGCCCCTGCCATGTAAACCCTAAAATATTTTGCATGCATTTAGCAAGGAACTGGTGCCAGTCGCTGCAACCACCTCGGTGATTGTCACTTGCTGTGACAAATGGAAGGTAAATTACTGTTGCTCAGAAGGGGCAAGTCCAGCCCGTATTTCTGAGGAACCAGCACCCACGGGTTTTGGTCAGAAAAAGGGGGTGAAGCCCTCTCAGATCCGGTGGTGCCCCTGTATTGGCAGTGCCCAGGAATGCGAATGCCCATCCCCAGTCTTGCTCTGGAACGTGAAGGCTGGGCCTCCACGTGTGCCAGGTGTTCTTGTGGAAAGCATCAAGCCACTGTTGTTGGCTTTTGGTTAAGGAAGTGATGCACACACCACAGATTTATTGTCAATTTTGTTATGCTTAAGGCAGGCAGTAATTTCAGTTTTCACTGCCATTAGCTAATAATAGTAATTAATTAGTAAATCGTGCCGTTGGGATCTCAGGGTGAACTAACAGGGAAAATGTAAATTAAAAAAAAAAAAGGCCACTAATGTTTCTGAGTTCCCCACCACAACGAAGGGTTTGTGTCTATCCCGTCCTTTCAAACTGAATTTCTGAACAGGAACTTACATTGCACACAGCACTGTCTGGGAAGTACTGGAAGCATCAGACAGGAGGTGTTTTGTTGTTTGGGTTTTTTCCCTGATTTTGCCGACTTCCCAGTAAGGAAATTTTGGATACGGCACTAAGAAGGAAGAAAACACTAAGATAAATCCAGGGTTTTCAATTCAAGGTCATGTTGAACCCTTTATCTGTCTGCAAAAGAAAGTGGGGGAGAAAATAATTAAAGAATGTGAATTAGGCTGAGTCATTTTCACTATGAATTGTTTGCAGCTGTCAGAATCAGATCTACATAGTTCACTATAGCTCAATTTCCTTTCCCAGTTAATAACACATTGAACAAACATACTACACCAGACTCCTTTTTTTCTTTCAAATAACCTCACAGTGGATCTGCGTTCTGAGTATAAAGAAGTCTCTATTAGCTTAGGCTATTTATAGAACATCAAAGGGCCGAAAGATAGTTAAAAATTAATCGATTACCATCGAATAACAGACATTAAAACTCAGTGTATGAAATGCCTTCCTCTAGTGAATAAATTAACGGGGCGAGGAGAAAGGGGCACTGCTGATTTACGGGCTGGGCAGGGGCAGCTGGGCACTCCCCAGTGCAGCCCCTCTGCGCTCAGGGGGGGCTTTGGAGTCGGCCCTGGACAGGATGTGGTGGGTGGGGAAGACACCGTGCTCGGAAAGGGGAGAATAAAGGGTGCAGGTGTCCAGCTGCAGCTGGAAGGCCTGTGGAAAAACCAGCTCCTGGAGTCCAGTGCCTGCTGCTGCATGATTCCTGTCCAAAGCTGGCACTGGGGAACGCACAGGTGGAAATAACTCCTTCTGTAATCTCCATTGCGTGGTCTTTTCTTTCCACTGAAATCGTTAAAAGCGATGGGGAGGAAGTGGCACCGCCTGGGTGTGGAAGGTAAAAAAACAAAAAATGGGCTTGCAAAATATTAAGGTGCTTCTCTATTAATCTTATTTGGATTCGTAAAATTCTGATCTGGCCTTTATAGTCGTTGACTATAATCGTGCTGTGAAGGGAAATAAAATATTTTAGGAAACCAGTAATAATTATGGAAGGGGAAAGAAGAGCTTTCAGAAACATAAGTCGTTGTTTGGGTCTGAAAGGAAGCAAAAGTGGAACTAAGTTTCCTAGTTCCACTAAGTTTCCAAGTCAAAGAAAGCCCAGGATGCATGTGCTGATGTACCTGCACAGCTCAGGTGCAGTCTAGATTAGAGTTGGACTCATTTCTGTGGGTTTTGGGTCCATCTAAGGCTGGGGTAGTTTGTTAGCACACCTCTGGAGAAAGTGGCTAATGTGTATGCAGGACCTCGTGGTTTAGAGATACCTTAGGAGCAGAAAGGAATTGGATTAATGAAAGGCCGGTTTCTAAGAGAGGGTGGCGAGTTCAAACATCTGCCCCTGTTGATTGCTGACAGACTGTAACACACAGCTTACAATGCAGGGGAAGCCTTTATTTCCTCTTTTCTTGCCAAATATGCACATTTCCAAGCAGAGGTGACATTTTTGTATGTCAAAACAAAGGTAGAACAGCAGAGCCTTTGAAACATCAAACTCGGATGGAAAATGAGGATTTGGCATGGCTTAATTTGGGCTTTATTAATGCCTTTGGGGGAGAGGGATGCAAGAAAGATTAGGCAGATCAGAGCTTTAAGAGTCATAGATCATGCATTTAATAGCTCTAATTCTTAAATACTTGAAGGGTTTCATAAAGCCATTCTCCTCAAGTGCAAACTCCTTCCCACTTTCCACCGTTGCATCTGGATCTCCCAAGTTCTTAAAAGGAACTTGGAGCTGAAAATCTCAGGCCCTTCCATCCAAGGTTTGGAGCCTTCAGAGGATCCCACAAGGAGTTTACGTGCGTCGCAGATGCTTTCATTCGAGGTGCAGATTGCGTTATTTTAGGTACTCACCAAATGGGATTTAAAGCTGGGGGGGAAAAAAAAGACTTTTTCCGTTCAGCTGCATTTTCTGAAGTGCAGCAGACTTAGAAAGACTGGATTTAAATGAAGTTAATACTAGTTTTGGTTTTTTAAAATCAATTCTAGTGTTATAAGAAATTGATGGCTAGATTTCAAGGTGAATTTTATCTAAAGCTGAAATATTGACTAAGGTGATGTTAATGTTTTGTTCTGTTTTCTCTCTTGAAAAGTGGTGTTTTTTACTGCACTGGATTTTGTCCTTTCCACAATCCTAAAATAATTTGCCACACATTTATTTTAAATATTACAGAGCTATTTTTAAGCCAGCAGTGCAAAGCAGTTTTATAGTATCTATTATATACTATAAGGAGTTTTCTGTAATAAAATCAATACCATAGGAGAAATACTCTGAGCTAAGAATAATAAGCTACTGATAATTTTGCCCACAGTAATTGTTTTTAGCAGTCACAGGAGCTCTGGGAGAGGCTTTTCTAGCCCAGCTCTTCATCTGCAGCATTCCCGCACACACCAGTACCCTCAGGGGTGGCTCGGGGGCCACCTGGTACCCAAAGTGGCCTGGTTTATAACACGGGGTGGGGGGGTCAGTCTTTTATTTAGTTTTCTGTATAGTTCTGGAGAGAGAGGGCGCGTTGGGTTTGGGCGCTCGGACTCTGTTTGGGTCACAGGGAGCCAGGAGCTTTGTCCTGCTGGTGTTGGTGGCAGCGTGCCCTCCCTGGTCTCAGGGTCTTGGACGGAGAAAGCCATCTCTGACCATCTGTAATGTATGGAAAAGGCAATTCCAATAACTCATTTTACAACCAAGCGATCATTTATCCTACTAGCAAAATCTGTTCAACTCTGGTTGTATAGGTTAGACAGTAATAAAAGTTCAAGTATCCATAAAATTGCCATTGAACTGTAAATTAATGTGAGGTAAAGTTGTTGCCCAAGGGAATAACTGAGCTGCAGAAAGTTGTGTCCTAAATTAATTAATGCTGAGTTCAGCTCTGCCTCAGAAAAGAATGGGTTTTTGCTGGCCTTTGGTTGTTGAGCTCAGATTTTTGTTTTCAAGCAGAAATTGCCGTTGTCATCTCTGCTCATTTAAGCAGGATTTTGGAAATCAGAGAAAACACCAGGAAAAATTATGAATTACATGCCCTATTTTTTTCTTTTTACTTTTTTTTTCTTTAATTAAAAGAAAAAAAAGTATTGTTATATCTGTTTGAATGGGTAGGGACAATTGATGTCCACACTTTGTAATGGTCCAGTTTCTTTCTTGACTGAGCACAGGTGGACGTGCACTTCATGGGCGCTGCTCGGCACGACTTGGCTCTTAAAACTTTTGTCCTCTTAAAACTTTTGTTTTGCCTTTTTTTTCTTTCTGCTTCATTGAAAAAAGAAGAAAAAATACCCCCCAGTGGTACTTATTTTAATAGGTCAGTTTTAGTTATTATGGATAAGGATTAATAAAAATGAATGTACTTGGTCTCGTTGCCTTGGGAATCAGCTGCTTTTTTAAGAAGTCGGGTAAAGAAGCAGTTGGGGTGTCCAGAACTCCATGTGAGCTGCAGAGCATCACTGATGGATTTGCGCCATTCCCGCAAGTGAGGAATCCCAGATTTTCCTGACTTCTCATTTTTCCTCTT
>VYZQ01039968.1:0-12649 GCA_013400655.1 Mystacornis crossleyi
ACCATCCTGTGATTCTATGAAATGCATCCAAAATCGCTCTCTATCATCGTTAACATTTATCATTGCTAATGAAATTACTTACTTAATCATTTTAACCTTGATGCTACCCTGGATAAAAGACCTATGATGTATCTGAAAGGAATAACTACACATTTGATACAGTTGAAAAGATAGCACTAATTTATTTTAGTCTGATTTATGATTAGTACTGCACTGCATGACGCACTCTGTGCTGCTCTGTACATCATTTAGGGCCCATAGGATAAATAATTGCTGTGCTCACCATCCCAGAAGCTGCGTGTCGGGCGGGCACTCTGTGTGGTGTCGTGATTTTCGTTTCCAAAAAATATGGATGTGCTCCCACCGTGGGGAGATGCTGAGCCGTGAAAGTCTGCGAGGGTTCCAGCAGGGTGGGGAGAGGAGACCAAGGGGCTGCTGGAGTGCCAGGTATCAGCTTCATCAGAACAACAGAAAAGGCTCAGTCAGGATTTAACACAGTTATTTTCTTTAAAGAGAAGTCACATCCAGAATCTTTCCCCTTTGGCCACCAGAATGAGTGTCCAGGGCCCTGATTTCCCCAATAAAGGTGCTCAGGTTTAAAAGCTGCCTTCAAAATTGTGCTGGGCAGTGGTAATGGTGAAATGAGATACGCTGTATTATTTTTGGTTCTTAATTTCAATTTAGAATGGCTTTTTCAGCCATACCTTAATCATGCAGTGCATCTCCAATCTACAGAGAGGACTGGATCATTAGAGTAATTAGCAGCCATTAAGAGTATAGGATAATATCACTACAAAGCTGTGCAGATGTTCTGTACTCTTCAGGTCTCTGTCAAAGGAGGAAATTTAACATATGTCAAGTCCTGGCAATGATGTCTACTTTATTCCTGTAGCATACAGGAAGCTTGGAGGGATTCGTCAAGCTAGACTCAGAATATTTTTTCCTTCCTTGTTTTCGAGTAAAAAAAGTATTTTCTTCTAAAAAATCAGTGATTTTTCTCTCACTCCATTATCCCCTCCCAGTATTTGGACTCAGAGATATGAAACCACGAGCTCATGCCAGTTGTTACTTCTCACTGAATTCCAGCTTGCCTTTTTGTCTCTTACATTTATTCAGTCTGTGGTCATCAATTCTGCGTTACACAAGCCTGTCTAACCTGTCATATTTTGCTCCAGCAAACGGAAAGGATGGCTCTGTGCAGGTCTTCCCATGTGTGAGGGTTGTGACACTGGGACTGGCCTTGCACACCCACACCTCCAGGCTGGGACAACTGTCCCCACCACATGGTCATATTTCAAAGGAGAGTTATACCTGGGTGACCCCTCATAGTTCTGCATAAATCTAGGTGTTGGTGGTTTTATTCAACACCTTCAATGCATTTTTTGTGGTTACTTTTTTAAAGAGAAGCATGACTGCTTTGTCATGTCACCGTACATACTTTTGGATTGCACTGTGTAGATTTTGCCTCCTTCTCTCAAAGGTATATTTTAAGGTTGTTGTCATTTTAGACAGCATCTCTGAAACAGATTTCCAGATGATTTGAATGGATACCAAAAGGTATTTTAAGTCTTAATGTTAGATTTAGTTCGTATCTTTCACTCACTCTCTCTCTAGCTTGAAAAATGCTTTCAAAATACAGAGCTCTGGTCCTATATCCATATGATTGGCACAAAGATTTAATAATCTCTTTTGTCTTTATGGCAGTTCCATTTGTAGCAATTTAAGCATCAGTCTCCAGTGAGCCTGAGTAAAAAACTTTATTTAATATGAGCCGGCTAAATATAATTTCCCATTTCTTTGATCTCCACGATTTTAATTTGCTTCTTATCAGGTACCTGTAGGGCTAATAGATACAGTTGATGGCGTGCTGCTTACGGACAGATCTCATTTAAGCTACATGGATTATTGTAGGTGAGATATTGCAATATTCCTCTCTTCATGGCTGTGGTAGAATAGGTTAGAGATGTTGTTCCTAACAAACACCCTGCAGCTGTTGTGAGTAAGGGTTTTGCTTCTGAATCTCCTTCCAGAAACTTCTGGAAAATATAAAGAAAGAATTTGATGAAAAACATCTGGAGCAAGTGCCTGACGATTAACACCAAGGGTACCTCAGTCACCTCCATGTGGCCGTGGATGGATGCTGGGTACCCACGACGACGAGGAAGGTGTGAACATTTGCCTTTTGCCCTGCAGAAGCAGCTGGGTTGCAAGAAAAGCCCCCTGGTCAGGATCAGGCCGCCCAGGCTGCCGTGCCCCCTTCCCGGCCCAAGGTGTTGCTGTGCCACTCTGCAGGGCAGGCCTGCCCCGGGGTTATCTCTGGGGGCATTCCTGGTGTGCCGCCTTAGCTGTGAATTGCAGGCAGAGCATCCCTTCTAGAGCGGCAGAAATGAGGTAAGAACTGAGTGTCGCCATCGAGTGTCCCAGCTACCTGCACTCACCTGCCTGTCTCCTCAGCCAGGGTCACCTTCTGCAAGCAAATTCCCTCCTGAAATGCCTTTCCTGGTGACAGCTGGGGAAGAGGGGAACACTGAAGCCCCCAGATTTTCTTTTCTTTCGCTCAACACTTGTTACTAAGAGCAGCAAGAGGCAAATAGTGCTTCAAAATCCCATGAGGAAAGCACCTCAGGTGCAAGTGTGAAGAGCAGGATGGAAGCGCCAGGCTGGATCGATGTTTCGTGCTATTGCCAGCACCCACTGGAGATTTAACCTGCTGCCTGCATTTCCCTTTGAAGATGAGTACTGAGAACTGCTGAGGGTAGCTCAGTGCCTGTGTCCTCCTCACCCGTGCAAACCACCTGAGCATGTATTTGTAGAAGAAAAAAGCAGCCGTTCTTTCATGCTGCAGATTTTGGTGCTTTTGTTCTGCAGTCTGATAAGGACCTCGGTGCTTGTGAAGCAGAGATCAGGTGTGCACATGCACAAGTACATTACACTAATTAGAGCCAATTTGAAATCCAAACTCTTCTGCACTATTTAAAACACAATAAACAGCTTTGCTCCCTAAGTGTTAATCATCTCCTGCTGTTCAGTCTCTGAAGCTAAACCCCTCTATTCACTTCAAAACACTCTCAGTAACCAAGTGTGACATTGCAAAAAGGATTTTGAGGACTTCAGTCTGGGAAATAGCAGATGTGTTTAGGAGAATGAAATCACCAAGGTCTTTGGAACTACAAAGAAACTCCAGGCAAAAGTAGGAGAAGGAATGAAAAAAAACAACCCCAGTCAGTGTAAGTGGACGTGCACGAAAATTAGCAGGAGGGAGGGAGAGGAGGTCTGTGTGTGCTCCAGAGAGCCCCAGCCATGCGCCTGTGCACTTGGGGAGGGACTCGGGGAGGGAATTGCTGCTGCTTCTCCTCCAAGCCCCACGGTGAGAGCAGGCACATCACGCCCTGGGTCAGTCACGTGGAAGCCGTGCAGCCCCAAGACGCTTTGTCAGTGGCGGGCAGTGAGTTATCTGCGGTACAGATGTACCCACAGGGAGCAGTCTGCAGCTGGGCATGTGGGGTGCTGCTGGGGGCCTTGGACCCTCCCTGGGTGAGGCTTGCAGCTGCTCTCCAGAGGCAGAGGGAGCCGCCCAGTCTCTCCCAGCCTGGCTGCAGCTCTCTCAGCCACTCTGGAGGTCAGATTCTGCCACGCCATCAGTGCCATGAGATGGCGTGTGTTATTAAGCTGAACCTAGACATAAAGAAAGGGTTGAGAAATTGCTACAAGCGCTGACCCATGCATTTATTATAATTGAGTCCATTAGCCTTAATTTTATAATTTCTAAATTAGCTTTTCAGATTTACAAATGGCCTTAATTGCTTCATGGAGGGAGTTGGGCTTTAACAAAGCTAAATGCCTGAAAACTGTATCAGTTACATCAGAATCAGTGGGTTCATTGGTAACATAATGCTGCCAATTTAGATCAATCAAATTGTTTAGAAAATGCATTGTTGAAGCATCAAAGTTACTTAAAGTCATTCTGGCTAGGAAGAAAAAACCCCAAACCTCAACTGGAAGGTTTCCCAGGCAGATTCCTCCCTATGCATGCTAAGCACTGATTTTAAGCACTATTTCACTGCTTACAAAAGGTGTTAGTGTGCGAATATCAAACCTGATACTATCTCTCTTGACTAAGAGGAGCCTCTCTGTATCAAAGTTCTCATCCAGAATTTGGGGTCATTCTCCGGAATTTTCAAGCCAATCTGTGAAGACAGTTCAATATTGATATTGCAGTCTTCAGTGTGGCTTTCTTTTGGACCTGATGGAGGGATGTTCCAGTTTCTATTCCCACATCCTGGTGGGTGAGGGACATCTAGACGGGAGATGTTTAATCTAGAGATGCATATTAGAGGTTTAGGAAAACATGTTCTTAGGAGACAGTGCTGGAATGTACCAAAACCCTTATCTCTATTTGTACAAATCTGGAAGACGGTTCCTCCAGTCCATTAAGAGATGTGGAGTGGTTTCAGAGGGTGATGGGCTCTGCTTATTGGAGACAGCTGTAAGGAAGTAGGCAATGAAACCTCAGCTGCCTTTCAAATTGTGTTGTTGTGGGGGTTTTTTTCCCCCTAATGCATAGAAATGAAAAAAAAAAAACAAAAACAAACCCGATCACTTTTAAAACCTTACTTTCCTTTTGAGTACATTGCTCAGACTTGAATTCAGTCCAGCTGGCACATTGCCTCAAACGGCTGTTGCTGGTGTCCATCTCCCAACAGGAATCTTTTCCCATTTTTTTCCTCATTATTGAGAAACGCCAGGCTCTGACACTGAAATGCCTTTGATGTTAATAGCTGCAAGGTGGATATTTTAATGTTTTCCCTGAAATTTTGCTGTTTGGCCTCCTTCACAGGTAGCATTTCCTGAAGGCACTGTGAAGTGTCACCGACTGTATGCAGGGTCAGCTACTGTGGTCACAAAATTCCCGCTGTCCTGAACTTCTTAGAGCAAGTTGTTAAGGCTGCAATTTTACATCGAAGGCTTTTATTCAAAGTAGGAAGGGATATGAATTAGAAGTTGTAGTTGTCTCATCTTTATCTAGAGGAAGTAAATTGAGGGGGGTAGAAAAACAAGGCTTGAAATGTAATTTATTCAAAAGAAAAGAGAATTTTATGTATTTGGGGTTATTAATATGCAGCAGTGGTGTCTGTGCTCGAGAAGAAAGTGAACATAGAGACTTCAGCAGACAGCTCTGGTACAACATGTGACATTATGGTATGTTTGATTGTCAGTACTACTCCGTGACAGACAATGAACTGGGACAGGCAAGACCAAATTACACATGTTTTTATGTGAACATTTCAGGGTGTTTTGATTGAAGCTTAGAAACTGAACTCAGTTCTAAAGTAAGCAGCTACAAGAGGTGTAGCTAGATTAAATACCTTTATCCTTCCACCTTCCATTTCAAAATATCTGTACTTTTCTCCTCTTCTGCACTAGGATGAGCTCTCTCCCCATTTCCCCCACCCTTACTCCCCCAAAAGAAAACCTCCTCTATGAATAATTTGATGGTGGGGTATTGTTGAAGATAAACAGCAGAGCCAGGGCTGTGACCTAGTCTGAACTTCTGCATTATTGGCCATTTTGAGGTTGAGTCTCTCTGGCTACATCAGAAATTTCCCCTGTGACTGGACAATCTTTTCCTGGAGAAAGTTTCATTTAAAACCATACACATAGTTCTATAAAAACTTACATTTAATGCATGCTTTTTCCAAGGTCAGGAGAGGAGAAAACAAACGTCAGCTAGAGAATCCTCTGGAGCTCTGGTCCCAGTGGGGCCTAGGTTATTTTCAGAGAATGTGGACCTGTTCAGTGTGATTTTTATTTAGTGTGATTTTTATTTAATGTAATTTTTATTATTATACTCTAAACAACTTATTTTGTTGCTTACTCAGTCAGCTATGAATCTGAAATACCTCTGAGAAAAGGGGAAAAATAAAAAGAAAACCAAACCCAAACCACCTCAGACAACTAATGTGAGGATAACAGATAATATTTCAGAGAGTGGTGATTTCAAAGGTGTCGCCCATGAGTTGCAGCATTCATGTGCAGGTGAGCTCTGGTGCCCTTCACATTTATGGTGCTGCATTACTAATAACAGGAGTCAGAGGGAGCTGAGGAGATCTTTACAGCAGTAGCTGGCTCCTGTCACTGCACCCATTTCCACTGTCTAATCTTTCACCTCCACGGCCTCCATGAGATCTACAGCCCTCTTAAGTGCGGGATAGCAACTATTTCCCAGTGTGTGAGGATGTGTCCCCAACCCATTAAATCTTTCAGCTCATTTTTTTCCTGTTTATCAGTTGGCCTGGAGGTTATAGCTTAAATTTGTCCTAAGGCCACTGAAGGCCTCTTCAGTTACAAGTACTGGAAGGAGTCTAAGAGTCCATTTAAACTGTGCATGACCCTTTTGTCTTGGTCACTGACTTCATTTGACTTGAGCTTTGCTTTATTTTTGTAAAAGATTGCAATGGTAGAGGCTACAAATATTAAAGGTTTAGAGAAAAGGGAAAGTGGCAGGACACATAGGGTTTCGTTGAGGATCTGTAAAGACCAGAAAGGCAGTTTCCTCTTTTCTTTTTCCCTTCCCCCCACCTTATTTGTTCTCCTGCTGAAAAACCATGCAAGGCAAAGCCAGTGCCCATTGTGTAGGCAAGAGGCAATCACTCACTTCCCTGCTGGCACTACAGCAGTGCACATTNTGCAGAGTTACAGGAATCTGAGCTCTGATCTATGGGCACCATCACGTGAAGATGAGAGAGAAATGAGTACAGGTGGTAGTCATGACACAGCTGAGAACATCCTGTTTGATTTGTAAGCAGTGGCCGTGCAGATGGTAATGCTCAGATTGGATGCTTTGATGGGATGATTTGTGCTGCATCCTTTGATGTCTGATAACAATCAACACCCGTTATATCTAATAATATAGAAGCATCAGCCACAAGATGTGATTGAATCCTGGTAAGGCTTGAGCCACAGGGCTAAGCCCATCCTCCTCCCCCACGCAGCTCTCCTGCCCTGCTCTCACCTGCCTGAGGCATGGTTTGTGTGGAAACTTGGGAGAGCTGGGAGTGTGAGTTTGGTTTCCCCATGGCAGTGCTGTGAGCTGGAAACCCCACCATTAAATGAGGGAATTTTGTATTCCAGCCAGTCCTAGGACCACCGCACCACCAGGCAGAGGAGAAATGCCTCACAAAACATAGTGCCAGATTTTTCCAAGTCTCACTGAAGTTCTAGGTTTTTCCAAGTTCTCTTCAGTGAAAATTGGAAAAATCTGGCACTACGGTTTTTGAGGCACCAGGGTTTAGGTGTTCTTTGGGATCCACCTTAGAGGATTTTGGGGGAAAGTAAGAGCCCCATCTTGGATGCTGAAAGAACTGAGTCCATGGATTTGAACCCAGTTCATTTCAAATTGGGGAGTCAAGGTAAACCCATGGTGCCCCATGTGCTCCCATGCCTGTGAGGCCCCGTGGTCTCTCACCACACCAGGGTTGGGCACCTGAGCTTGGAGGGGCTTTGTAGCTCCAGCAAAACAGCTGGTGCCTTTGTGTGGCACCAGCATCGAGTGTTAGAGGCTTAAGAGGCCTTCACTTTCAGCTCTCCCATGTCTTTTTGGATAAAAGTCTGCCAACCATAATCTTTGGTAATTAAAATTTTGGACTTTAAGTTGAGAACTTAGTTCTCATACTGGGAAAATAGAGGGGTCCAAGACAAGTATTTCTGCCATAAACCCATGACTTTCAGAGGGCAGAACTGCAGTTGAGCTGCCTACAGTCTCAGGGGTTTCCTTCAGGCTTCTGAGTGATGAGGCAAATGTGATCCAAGATAAATGTTCCCAAGAAACTGGGAAATTGGTCACTTTTTGTAGCAGTGGAGTTTTCTCTTGAGTATGGTGGTGACTTCAGGGGCATTCAAAAAAGAGACCTCGGTGTAAATGGTGTCAGGGTGAACACACGGATGGTGAGGTTCAGCTGTATCAGAATATCAGGACTGCCTCCATATTTATCCCAGCATAATGAAAGTGGAGTGGGGATGTGAACTGCAGTCTATAAATACATTGGAGAAGTAAACACCATGGGAAAGGAGCTAGTTTTGCCAGAGGACAGTGCTGGCACAAGAACAAATTGGTAATAAACTGGTCATGAATAAATTTCAGATGGAAATTAGAATCAGCTTTCTAATCAGTAAAAAGGTGAGGTTCTGGAAAAGCCTTTCACTGGGATTTTGGGGGCAAAACCCTACCTATTTTGCAGATGGATCTTAATCAATTTATTAATGTGACTGTGTGGTGTGGTTGTCTCTAATATCAAGGGACTGGGCTCCTTGACCTATACATCCCTTCAGTGCTGTGTTCCTACATGTTATATTTAGTAATTCCCTCTGAACTGCCGACGTGCACTGAGCACAGAGAAATGCTGTATTCTTGTGATGCAATGCTGCTTTTCAAAAAGCATATCAGACTGTAAATGCACGGGGATGAGGATAGTGCTGGGTACCTTTTTATTTAACCTACTTTGAAATGAAACCCAGGTGCTAAACGGCTTTAGTCACTCAGAGGATATTGGCCGTATCTCTCCACACTCCATTGCTAATTTAATTTCTGAAACCTGTGCTTCTGAAAAATATTGGCTGCTTAGGGCTGGGAGTGTTAGAGGATATATAATATTCAAGGTTACTGTATGATTAAGGACAGCAAGCTGCCATCACATACTCTAGGTGTTAGCACAGCCTTGTCCACAAAAAGACCAGACACTAATCATTACTCTTCTACTTCCCATGGTGGTAGACACTTCAAGCAATAGAGAGAGCAATTTCTTACTTAGAAATTGTTTTACTGGTTTTCCTTCGAGCATCCAGAACCATCACTCCTGGGTCCCTCCCTTCTGATCGGCTGATTGACAGTTGCAATGGCAAAAGGAGTTGGCTGCTAAAAAAAGCCCCAGACCCTTCTCTCTAGTTTTGTACTTGGGAATGTGAGTTTTAAAATGAATCCTGTGAGACTGATTGAATGTGATTGGCATCTGCCAGTGGTACAGTGAGGAGAGGAAAGACCTCCATTCCCGACGGGGAGAAAACCGACACCTTGAAAAAAGCTATTCTTTTCCCTTCATTCATCATCTCTCAGACTCCTCAACAATAGCTAAGTAACAGGAAACAAATTCCGTATTCCGAGTCTGCTTTCTGAAATGCCAAAAAGCAAATCAACCGCCTGGTTTTTCCTAGGGTAAGAGGTCTCAGAATTTAAGTCACGCTATGATGAATATACTATAATGCTGAAATTCCAGCAATGATTACTGTGTAAACATTATAAACAACTAGTCCGAGGGAGTAATTTGTTTTGCATTGAACAGAGTGCTTGGTTGTGACTGTCAGCAGAGCCTAATACTGATCCCAAACCTAATTTTTATTTTAAAAAAGGTGTAATAAGCAGGTCAAAGAATGTGAGAGAAGAAAGAAATCTAAATAGAACCACACACAGGTTCAGAAAATATCCTCTGCATGGAGGATTTGCAGTCATAAAATACAATTTATTTATGTAGGTTTTTAAGGATTCTGTGCATCTTATTGACTGTTGTGTGTAACGAAGTTTTTCGCATTTGATCACTGGATTCTGCTTTGCACCCCGGCGTGGTGGGAAGCACAGCGTGGCAAAGAGCTGCTCGTGCTGGCAGGCGTGAAAGTGCAGCGATCACGTTCGTACCAGTCAGATCTATTTTGCGTCTCCGGTTGATAATTGCCTGAAATTTTGACAGAGCTCTGATACATCAGGTTTGTGACGTCTGCCAGTTGCCTCTGCAGCACCCAGAGTGCAACTGCTCTGCTCAGGTGTGGAGGGTGCTGGGTTGGGGCTGTGTTGGCAGTGGATGCTCGCTCAGAGCACTCTGAATTAGCACTTCCATTAGCAGGAAGGAAACAGTAATCTACTGTCAAAGTACATTCAATCAGTAAGTCTCCTGCAATGACTGGGGATTAGCCCCAGATTTCCATATGTTTTAGTCCCTTTAACCAAATTATCATTTTCTGATGTTGGAATCTGTTTTCCTTCTAGCCACGGGGAAGTGTTAGGAGGGAAAACCCAGATTAAATGATGTTTTGCATTTCCACCCGATGCTCTTATTCTCTGAACTGTATGAATGACTTCATAAAATGTAGTTTGTCGAGTTGTTATGACATGCAAATGATTATTTTTTTAAGTCTCCATTTTTCCAGCAGAAGAAAGGAAGTGCAGCCTGATGCATACTTAGGACTCAAACTGGAACGTAATCTCTCAAACCATAAACATGTCTTTTAATGTAGGCACGTCTCATTTCGTTACCTGCCAGACCAAATTAATGTGTTTGAGCATTTCTGTTTGGTGATGCTGATACCACACTTGAGTCCTTCAGTATTTCCTCTGTGCCCTTTGCAGCCTGACACTCCAGCAACAGTAAACTGAGCTTGTGTAAGAGCCCAGCTGAGGGATTTTGACACAAGAAGTTATTTCTGAAAAACACGATGTTGAACTAATCTACCATGGAGCAGTCTCCTGCTGCAATGAATTTCCCTGTCCCCTGACAGAAGCTTGTTAGGAAAAGGGAGAGAGAGGGTTTCAAACCACTGCTTTAAAGGTGTTTTGGGGAGAGGTGTTGCTGCTGGAGGGGGTAGGGAGAGGGGCCACTGGGACCACAGCCCTGCTCTACCCCACATCTGTAGATTCCCAAGTAAGGAGTCCATCCTGGAAAATTGTATTGGGCTTTTGATTTTCAGAGTGAGAATGAGCAGAAAGGGGCTAAGATTTCGCTTGGGCACGGGCCCCTGGAAATGAATGCTCGAGGCTGGTCAGCAAATGCTGTAAAGCATCTGTCCTTGGAGGCACTGTCCTCTGGCTTGCTGTTGCTCTAGTTAAACCCCACTTCCTTGAAGTACGTGAATTCTGTGTTCATTTCAATGGTAAAAAGTGGCAGTATTACAACTGTGCAGCACTGAAACTCACAGCAGCCCTGGATGTATAACCAGGTGCCATGATGTAGGTATAATGATGAATTTTAAAAGGAATGTAAGCAACTGAATACTGCAGGAATTTCTGTAGGGATTTGAAAGATTTCTGGAGTAAGCTGAGTTCGGTTTTGCAGATGCTAAGTGTGAGGGGATACCTGGGACAGAGCAGGAATAGCTAATTAAAGCTGAGAAGCGTGTAGGGAAGCCTGATGCTTTGGGCAGAGGACATGTGGGCTCCAAGGTCTCATTTGCTACTGAGGAGTCAGTGTTGAGTGAGAACAGACTGCAAACTGTGCGCCAGCTTGGCATCCCTTCTCTTACCTGGTGGAGGGGGAAAGCAGAGGGAAGAGGGGTAAGTTGTTCATCTCAGCACACTGGAAAAAAGGTCTGTTGAGCTCTTGGAATGGATGCAGACATAGCACAGCAACGTTTGCTGAGGCTGAAGGAGGAATGAGCACAGTCTGTGCTGCATAATGAGAGCTCAGGCCAGTCACAAGCAGTCAGTGAGGGTGAAGCCCAGGCTGATCAGCCCTGCTGTAGGCAGGACAGGAGGCTGAGCTAGGGGCCAGGGAGATGGGCAGTGAGGCAGCAGGTTTGGAAAAGATCAGGAAAAGAAGTGGTGGCAAGAAGGGGACTTCAATTTTTGCTCCATCCAAACTGCTCACAAGCTGACAGCTGGACATCCTGGTAGGGATCAGGGAGACAGGCTGAGCCTCTCGCTGGGACTTACTGAGACAGGTCGGTGTTGGAGAGTCAGATCTGAGTTGTCAGCATGGAAATGGCAGCTCAATTTGTGCTGGCAGCAGAGGGGGGACCAAGCACCAATGTAGGCACCAATCTATGTGGTACTACAGGAAGGAGAGTGAGGAATAAATTGTTCTGGTGATTAAATGAAGCAGGAAAAAAATCCAAGAGGCTGACCTAATTGGGGGTGGGGACAATTTTCCATTTAGCAAAACTCTGTAGGATTGAAAATATTAATTTTGCAGTTTTGCATGCTTCAGATAAGCAACAGCCTCACGCTTGATAGGACACAGAATCCAAAAGGTGTTAACCTGAAAATTCACCCTGCCACCAAAGAGTTCTTTTCCATCATCAGCAAAAACAATATAGCACAGATAGAAGGGCTGTGGACAGAACTTCAAAACAGAACTGCAAAACAAATGCTTTCAACATCTGGATTTGTTGACACCAGCTCCTGTGATTTTTTTTATTTTCAGCTCACTCATGCCAGGGCGCCTGCAGCAAGCTTGGTGGGTTGTTTATGCCTTATGGAGATTTTCTTTTCATACAATGGGATCTAGAAAAGTGGAGAAGAGGAAAATAGTGTGGTTGGCGAAACTCCCAACCACTGCTCTAGTGCGAACACTGCAGTCAAACATCAAAGCCCGCGGATGGATTAACAGGGAGGCAAAGATCACAGAGTGCTGCCAGACCAAATAGCAGCTGCATGCAAGCAGGCAGGCTGCTCCTCTCAAAGCTCTAATGTAAAAACAAGAGAAATGCCCCTGCAATGACAGGAGGTATATTTGTCACCATTCTGTGGTGACATGACGAGGCCTTTAGCAATGGCATGTTGTGCTTGCAGCCCTTCACACTCCCATGCCTTGACTTGCCTTAGGTTATCTCTCCCCACATCTGTACCCTGAGATCCCTGTTGTGTTTGGCAAGTGGAATGATGGGGGGG
>VYZQ01039968.1:12675-52170 GCA_013400655.1 Mystacornis crossleyi
GGCTTCAGTGAAAATTTTGGCTGCTAAGTCCTGTGCTCCACTCCCACAGCAGCTGTCAGCCTTTTGCCCTGCAGAGATCCACAGTGAATGAGCGCGCGCAGTCAGGAGAGGGAGCGCTCCAGTGTCTGTGCAGAGTCCTGCCAGCACTGCCAGATAAACAGGGCAAAGGGGTGGGCACGCACCCTGGGCTGGCAGGGCTGTGGCGGGATTGCTGGCTGAGCTGTAGCTTCCTGATGCTGAGGTCCCCAAACCTGACGGGTGGAAAGCTCCATCAAAGGTGGGACAACAGAGACCAAGACTGGCCAGAGACTGCAAGTGAGTTTTAGGCCAAATGTTACGTCTTTGGGAGCATCATTATCTTCTCAAAACTATTTCTTAGAGGAAGACATTCACAGAAACCCAGAAGTTTGAACGCAAATCTGTCTGTCCCAGGAAATCAACAGGAAATAAAAGATTTGCTTAGCATTTTTCCTTCTGACCCCATTTTTCTGTGCTGATTGCTTGGAAGGGCTGCAGAGTGCTTAGGTCTCCCTTGCCACAAAACCCAGCACGGTTGCCATATAATTAAACAGAAGTGCAGCAAAAATGTTGCCAAATTACCTTGTGATCGTTTTGTTTACAGGGGAGAGAGCAGAGAAAAACCTGTGTAAAGCAGCCACATGAGCAGTGGTAAGAACTGTGGGTACGTGCAGAAAATGAATGAAACTGTCATTATTAACCTAATGCCTGCATGGCTGGAAGATTGCAGGTTTTTTTCCGTACCAGTGCCAACTGCTGTCTTTATTTACACTACCTTAAGTTTTTTATACCTCCTGTTATGTTCTCTTTTATAAAGACACATATGAGGCTCCCAGCAGTAGTAGCTAGGGGACTGCTTTTTAAATTTCCCATATGCAGTTGCAGACTGCCATGAAAACAATTCCTGGTCCGATTGGAGGGCTTTTTTTTTTTTTTTTAATAACTTTCTCCTGGGTCCTCTCTTATTTTTATTTTAAAATATTTTGATGTAGAGGAGAAAATTTTATAGTAAATAACAGCAATTGACTTATGGAATGTAGTTTTCATTAAACTGCAGAAACAATACCTTCTGCTGTACTAACAAACTATATTATTAAAGTAATAAAAGTGAAAGAAACAATTTATTGAGGACAAAATAGTGGGAAGAATGAGCAGGAAGATAGGTAATGAAAGGCAAGTAAGGGTTTGGCAGCCCTCTACAGGGCAGAGTGGAGCTGGCAAAATTCCAGCTGGAATATGTTCCCTAATTAACCTTAATTCTCCACTTTTAAATTCAGACTGGATGGGAACATGGCATTTCTCTGTCATGTGCGTTCCTCTTGCAGAACGAATCCCGAGAGGGGATTTTGCAGTGAATGGCGAGAGTATAAATAAATAAATAAATAAAGAAGCAAACAAATAAATAAACCCAACTGCCACAGACCATTTCGGTTTTCAAGACTACAGGATATGCTTTTAATGCCCCTCTCGGAGCTCGGCGCTCAACTGCGGCAAGTTCATTACGGCGCTCATTAGCGCTATCTGATTCACTGCCGCAGCCTCTCCCGGGGAGCAGCTGCGGGAGCGGAGCAGCCGGCGCTGAGGCAGATGTTAATAACACTAATGCCCGAGCATTTGGTGCTGCTCAAGGAGGGAGACAGTAAAATATCTGCGCCGTCTCTTGCTACACTTAAAAAGAAAAGAAAAAAAAAAAAGAAAGAAAAAGAAATACCAGTGCAACATAAAATAAAGCTATCAGCTCGGAATGTTTATAGTCCGTATTTATAGATTAGTGCAGTAAGTTGGAAAATCAAACACTGCTATGCACACACGAAGACCCATTCAATGAATTATTCAGGAAGATCTGTTGTAAAGTGCTCCACTGACAAGGAAAGCAAAGTAATGTTTCAGCGAGTTGTACTGAGTCTGCCCCCTCTGACCTGCCAGCCTGGCACCATCAGTAGCCCTGGCTGGCGTGAACTCTGCTTTCCCTGTGCTCTCTGTGCACGCTGGTGGTGGCACGAAGGAGGTGCAGCTGCACCTTGGGGTTGTGCTGGAAATCCTGCGAGGAGTCAGACAAATTGGCAACTTCTCCTCAGCCAGGGGGAGAATGAGCCACGCTGCTCCACTCCAGAACACACCTGAGTGGCTCCACATGTGTAGATGTGGAAAGCATTTCGAGCATTTGCTGCACTGAAAGAAATGACCAAAGTCAGCAGGAAAAGCAGCCTGTTCGTATTTCAGCAGTGCTGGAGGCTTTCCAGGTTTGTGGGTGTGTGTTGGCCCATTCGAATCCAGCTTGCTGTGAATTTCTGCATTTCCGCCATGAAAGGTGAAACTGGGACCTGAGGTGATAGTTCTAATCTTCATCTACTAGGCTGCTTTGCTTGTGTCCTTCTCCTGTGGCTTTAGGAGGCCTACACGTGGATCACTGGCTGGTGCCTGATGTCGGAAGAGTTTTCTGCTCCTGTTTCCCACTTACTAAAATCACGTCAATGTGGCATTAGCAAACTGTGCCTTTGGACACCACGGGACAGCTCTGCCCACAGTAAATGCTCTGCCCACAGTGAAGGGGGCAGGACTAATCATGTTCAGTAGTTTAAAAAGGTGTGTTGATTTTTAATAAAAAGGTTTTGTATATGGTTCCTTGTAAATGTAACTAAATTCTGGTGTGAAAGGTGTTCTCAGTGTCCCTGGACACTCATCAGGGCTCAGATACAGTGCAATGGGCACCTCTCCACTCGTAAATAAGTGATATATTAATTTTGCATGAACTGCTTAAAGCTAAAATAGGTTTTCACTCTCTTTGCCTCATTGCAGTATTACCACCTGGCTCCTCTTATTCACATGGGATAAATCTTCACTTCTGGCCTTCAGAGTGTGCTTGAACTTGTGAATTTTTCATGCTATTTACCGCGGGGTTGTTTTCCTGTTCACGGTCCCTGTTAAATACTGATACATTTTCAATTATTTTTTAAATCTGATAAAGCTTTCAGCTAATTTCATTTGAGCTAATAAGCAATTCACCCCTCAAAAGTGTGTTTTCAGATCTCTTATCTGAAATGCCAATCTCCATTGCAAATGCTGCTTTCTGCTCACCCGCTGAGGCTTTGCACACCAAGATGATATAGAGCACAGCTGAGTGACTCCAGGATTGTAGACTTGAAAAGTGTTTGGTCCAGCACTGGGCAATGTTTTCCCCCTCCATATCTTTATATTTCACATTTGAATGTATCGTTGTTCTGTGTTGATATCACAGTGTTACTTTGTACCCACAGTCCTTTATTGCGGTGACTGAAAGATGCCCTTGTGGTTGTGGTGACAAAATACAAGGTCCTCTGCAGCATGTGAGGAGGACGGGAGTGAGAGGGGTGTGGAAAGCCTCAGCTCCTTCCTTCTAATAAATTCACTCCTGGTCAGAGCATCACTTTACTTATAAGCTGTCAGGAGAGGGCTTGGCCAGAGGCAACCCTGACTGAGCCAGCAGCAAATTCCCCAGTGACATGGGTATGCCTTTACTGGCACTGGGTGAATGAGTTCGTTTAATGAAAATCATGGGGGCTTTCCTATTTACTTTACCAAGTAAAGTGCTCTGATCTTCCTCATCAGTCTTGCACGGACAGCTCGCCTCGTGCCACAGCTGCAGTTTGTGTGCCCCACACGGGTGGGAGCTCTCTCTTACAAACAGGTGATATTTTTAATTTTCCTTTCTGTGCTCTGTAATTGCCAAGTTAAAGCAAGGGCCAGGACCCCTCCCTGTGCCCCTGGAGCAGTGGGAATATTCGTGCCAGCAGGGTGTACACTGTGTGTGCTGACCTTTGCTGTTGGGAGGACCTGTCCAGGGGTTGGGGTGGCAAAGATGGGCTGGGGTGGGTTCCCTGCCCCACCCTACACCCACAGCTCTGTCAATAACACCACTGTGACCCTGACATCATGGAATGTCAGGAATTACCTGCTGCTTCTGACATGTCCAGGGACCCTGCATCCAAAGCATCATCATGGAGAAGAATTTACTGTTGAATCAAATCCCTTGGAAACTACTTTCTAATGGAAATGATAATGAAACTTTAATTATAACTGTGCTGCTTGGTTCCCTGAGCATACACATCCCATTAGATGGTTTCTGCTAAGATAGTGACATCTTTCAAGTTAATTTCCAAGCATATTAAACAAAAAAAAAAAAGAAAAAAAAATGCTATTACCTGTGACATTACAGCTGTTGGTATTTTTTCTGGATTCATGGAAATTACGTTGGCATTAATCAGAGGTGTGACCAGAGAGCAATATAGTTCCTTGGGTTATAGAATTGAGCAGAAATATTTGAATGAGCCAGAAACATTTTTTTGGATGAAGTTTTATATTTTTAAGTTGTAAGGAATTTTTCAGTACAGCAGAAGGGCTTGTACAGATCATTGTTTGGGCAGCATGCAATCCAGGTTTTGTTCAGGTGATTAAGCATATTGTTCCCATGTGACTAGTAAAGGAAAAATACGGTGCAGTCTTTCCTCACATACATCTGTATCATCATCTTATGCAATAATTTTGCAAAAAAAAGGATATTTAACATATTTTTAACAGATGAGCTGTTCCATTAGCTTCAGTTGCAGGCTCTGTGGGTAGGACTTGCCATTATTGCAACCCAGAAACATGCAGCTGGAACTAGACTACATTAACCTGTTTATGAATGAGATTATTTGTAGGGCAACTACAACCCCCCAGCACCCTTCTGCATGAGGAACCAGGCAGTTTAATGGTTTGTGGATTGAATGCAGATCATTGGGTGTCTCCAGTGACAAATAATACAGGGTTATTTCAGGTACTGGAGTCTGATCTTTCCAAGCTTGTGCTTGGCTGGGGTGTCCCCTTGTGACACCTTCTCCTTGGTGGTTTGGATATTGCAGGGCTGTGAGCGTGGAGGCAAGAACTGGCAGAGACACAAGCAGGTCTTGGGAAGGATTCTTCTCTTCAGCCTCAGCACTTTGGGGTGTAACCAGCTCATGTAACGAGGCCAGCAGCGATAAACAACTCTCAGACAGGCTCTTCTGTGCACTGGTGCTGGGATGCAAACAGGCAGGGCAGCCCAAGGCACTGTCTGCTCCCAGCGTGTCCGTACAGGGCAGTGGATGACTGAGCCCAGGCTTTAGAACCCAAGTCTTTGTCCTTTCCTAGGTAGACTTGAAAAAGAATAATAATGATAAGAAAAAGATGCACTCTTTCTGATGCTACTAGCTGAGAGGGACAGGAGAGGCCTTTGCAGCATTGCAACACTGGAAAGTTGGAGATTTTTCACTGTTGATTTTTGCAAAGGGGAAGAAAAAAGGCACTCCAGTGCAGGAGAGTGTAAGAAAGGACAATGTTCTTAGTTTAAAATAGCCCAGAAAGCAATTACTCTTCTTGTGGGAAGTGCAGGACTCCTGGGTACTTCTTAAGCCTGTCCTGCAGGTAGAAATATGCCTTTTAAAGTTTAACCTGCTCTGTGAATCCCGCTGGGAACTCCGTTTTCTCTCCTTAGCTTTGTTGCTGCATCTCCTGCTTGTGTGTGCGAGCAATGCCAGATTGCTATGAAGAAAAGTTGACATTACAACTCGGAATAAAGCCTCCTTCCCTGCGCAACGCAAGGGGCTTGCTTCGCAGAGATAAGGTTAGCACCTTCGGCTCCAGCACTGCCCTGAGCGAGTGATTATCATACCCCGAATGCAGAACCAGGGGAATGAGGATGGTGCCACTAGGAGAAGATACTGGAGGGCCGTGCTGCCTTTGACATGACAGAATACATCAGCTGTGAGCTGAGGGCCAGATCTGTTATTTAGTGCCCACAGCAACCTCAGTGTTACTTTGAGCACTTTCTCTCTGCTTTCATTGCAGGTTTTTATTCCAGTCATTAATTTATATAAGATGCTGGGATCAGGAGAAACAAGGGAATATAATTCAGCCCAAATACCTTGATATGGGGTCAGGCTTTTGTTCCTTGCTGCTAAGCAAAGTGACAGAGGATTTAACACGTGAGCTGTGGGACAAGGCAGATGCAGTGTTTCCAGGTGTGTATTACCTGTTCAGTGTTTACCAAACCCAACATGTGAACAGTCCAATCTTTCTGTATTTGAAAAATAAAAAAAAATTAAAAAAAAAAAAGTAAAAAAAAGAAGAGGAGAAAAGAAAAAAGAGAGAAAGGAAAGAAAACGCTGTATATGGAGAACATTTTAGCATCTGGAATAGCCAACAGTGTGTAGATCATGTTCATCACCTTCCTAATCAGCCTTTCCTTAATGAGCTAATTGGTGGCAACAAGAAGTGGCTGTATAAAATTGGTGCAGCAGGTTGCTGCGCAGTGGCTGCCTGAGCATCATGGCTGTAACTGCTAAAATCATCCCACTGTACAGCAGCTCATCCTCTCGTAGTCTCGGAGCCCCTGCTCTGCTCCCTGTCTGTCATCCTGTGTTCCCGCGGCTCCACGAGGGCGTTTCTTCCCTGAAGAGCACTCAGAGCACCGCTGTGGCCTCGCTCCTCGCTGCCCCAGGCCCAGAAGCAGGCAGCTGTCTCCCCTCTGTGCCTCTCATCTGCACAGGCAGGATAAAAGTCAACGTGCTGTCCTTTCAGACAGAAAAAAATCTCTCTGTGCCTGACAGTCCATGCACAATGGATTTTATGTCTGCACCGTCTCACGAGTGTGGGGTTTTGTCCCCTCCGTTGTGCACAGGGAGATTGTGGTGCAAACACCAGGAATTTGCGGCGAAGGGGCAGCTGCAGGCTCGCACTGGGCTGCAGGAGAATGTGGGGAGGTGCAAAGCAGATTGGCACACACCGGGCTCCGTCTGGCATTGCTCGTGCAGGAGAGGAACCATGTCTAAACAATACCAGGTGGGTCCAGGAAGGAGAGACCCTAAATCAGAGAGGGGTTCAGAAGGGAAGAGATGCCAATTCCCCCTGTCTGCACGTGGGGGACTGTCTCCGTGCACCCAGGGCAGCGTGGACCTCTGCAGTGGGCATGCAGGGCCAGATGAGGACGGGGCAGAAGCTGGAGAACTCCCAGAATTGGTGGCCAGCTCTGTGGGCTCTCGGGGCCCTTGATCCTGCCCTGTCACCCTTGCAGGGATGGCTCTTCACCCATGGAGCAGTGACAGGATGCAGTGGGGATGTCCCTGTGCAATCCAGTCCCTGGCACAGAGCCTGTCCTTTGCTCTAGCACCACACAGGCTTTCCTCTGGGAACAGACACTGATCCTGGATGAAAGCACTTTGTTATTTTATATATATTGGAGGACTTACCACTTAATAATTTTGTCCTTAACGTGGTACTGTTCATCTCTATTCATGATCTCTGGATTTCAAATGAACATGCCCTGTGGAGCACGAATTTACATGGAAATTCTTACAAATCTGAGGGGAAGTGCACTTTGTGTCTGCAGTTCAAATTTCTAGTCCAGAAACTTCTTTCAAACATTGATCTGTAAAATTCCAGTTAAAAAATTAGTACTGTGACAGATGAATTTTGTTTTAAATTAGACTCTAAAGCCCAAGCTTTAGGATGGAGTCGGCCCTAGATCTTTAAGGTCTCTGTACCTGATGTTGTGAGCCTAAATCCACATTTACGCCTCCAAACTTCCCCCCATGCCCTGTCCTGCCCCATATGCAGGCACCAGCATTAAAAATGCCTTGGCACCAGCAGTGTTCCTCCTTTTCAGGGAACAGCCTGGAATACAGAAAATCTCTGCAAAACAAAGTGCACATTTTACTATATAACCTCTAAATTGCAATTTGGAATACAAACAGCTTCTTTTCTGGCTCCCTAAAGCTACTTTGTCTTACCAAGGCATCTAATGTTATCTACAGTGTTCGTGTTTTCAATTGCAATGATAGTATGGGATTAATGGAGAAGAATTCCAACCTATAGGTTAGGGAGTAAGCAGGGCAGACACACCCAGCTTTCCAGGGAGGCTCCACAGAGCCTGCAGGAGCCTGATTTTAGAAGTACTGTGAAAGTGAAACCTGATGAACTGGAAGGACAACCAGATTACAACGCAGGCAGGACCAAGATTTTGAATTAGAAGTGTGTATTGGTGCACAGATAAAAATAACCAAAGCCTCTTCATCTGAGGGCTTGCAGAGGACTAATATCTTTCTAAGGTATGCTTTTATAAGCATTTAACAGTTTTTGGCACTGGTAATAATCACAAGGTCCAAAAAAATGAAGGTAGAAAATTGCCTTTTTCTGGGAAAGAGCACTGTTCATATTGAAATCATTAAAGAAGCCAAACTGTGTGAAGGGCATCTCTATTCCCCTTTGGCACATCATGACTTCACTTCGATCAATGCAAGCCACATCTCCACGGAGTTTTTTTTTTGTCTAAACCAGCTTTGATCAACTCAATTGCACAAATTTCTCCAGGCTCCTTCAGTCGTAAGGATATGTGCACTAGGCTGGTCGCTGGTGACCTATCCTTATCCGCATGACCTTTATGACGAAGAAATAAGATTTAGAAATGAGATTTTTAGATGAAGAAATAGCATTCAGATCTCAGTGGATCCGCAGAAGGACATGGCTGTGAATTGCTGCTTGTCACCGGAGCTGCTGGGTTTGTTCCTGCCAGCAGCACCGGGTACCTGCTCCTTCACGTAGCCACTGGCAAAATGTGGGAGCTTCATCCCTTTTGGAGAGGAGATGCATAAAGAAAGGTCTGATGGAAGCTCCTTCTGTGGCTGTGGGCTGAGCAGGCTGGGTCCAGCCGGGCTGAGCAGCCCAGGGAAGGAGGGGAGGTGTCCGCGGCTGCTGTTTGTCGGGAGCAGCGCCGGGGAAGAGAGATGGGTCTGTGACGGGGACAAGAGGGGGATTCAACAGGCACAAAACCCCACCTGCTTTCAAGGGGTGGGTAGAGAGGAGGTTCAGCTTGGTTTTAATCTCCTCCTCGAACTGTTGACTCCTAATTTCCCTCCCTAATTCCTCTCCCCAGTGGGAGCAGGGTGCCTCGTGTCCGGCTGGCCGCGCCTTTCCCTCCCACCTGCCCCGGGCAAAGCAGAGAGGAAGCAGGGAAGGACGCAGGAGACATAAAAACATTCCGGCGTGCGCGTAGAGTAAATCAGGGTGTTAAACAAAACCTCTGCTCTCAGCTGGCTAGTGTTTCAAAGGGAAACATTTCAAACGCTGGGAGAGATTGTGCAGTTAGCCGGTGATGCAATTACATGGCTGTAAGCTGTAGAAACTCTTTCAATGTGGCACATATTAAACCTTTCAGAGGTAGTGCTTTGATTTTTAATTTTACGCTGTTGGCAGGCAATCAGGGTCTTTAATAGTATGGGGGCCAGAGGGAAAATGTTTCAAAACAGCAAGGATCTTATCATAGTGTGCAATTAATGAATAATTATTAAAAACCAGAAATAGCTGGAAGAGCAGGCAAGAGCTGGCAATGCAATCCTCTGGTTTCAGGCCTATAATGAAATCTCAAGAGAGGGAAGTATGATATGCAGCTTTGTGCAATTAAAGCTGGGATTTTTTCCCCCCTAGTTAAAAGATCAGTGATCTTGAAAAATATACCTGTCACTTGGATTTGGTTTCCAGTCTTTTAATTGCCATGGTAAAGCGTTGACATATAACAAATATGGGTACATTCTTCTGCAAACGATGGATTTTTGGGGTTCTTTCTTTTAAACAGTAAGATTTTGATTATTAAAAAAAAAAGTTTGAAAATAAGATTGTCAGTATAGCCTGAATGTGTTAATCGTGGGAAAGGGCTGAAGTAATGCTCCACCATTGCTCAGGCTGGTAAATTTGTCCAGGAAGACAGCAGAGATGAGAAGAAAAGATTGCACGAGGACATCCACATCTGTTTGATGCTCTGCCACAGGACAGTGCTTTCTCTGTGACACGGAGGAAATTTCTTAACACCTGTGGTATCTTCCTATTTCAAATCCTTTTTAAAAAGAGCAACCAAAATGTGCAGTTATCACTGTGTGTTACCACTGGTCTTGTTTTTCTAATCAAAAGTGAGCTTAGAGTTTGCATTTTCACTTGAGGAGTGTAGGACCTTCCTGCTTGAACGTGGGAACAACTGCTTTGCTTTTAAAGCTGCATAACTAATCTAATAGTTAAATGTTCAACACTCGTATTTTGCCACTGGAATCCATTAGCCTGTGGCACAGCAAGAGGGCTCTGCCATGCAGGCTTGAAGATGCATTTGCTTGAGCAGCCTCTTTTGAGTACTGAACCGCATTTGCTCACTGCTGTTTCATTATACATGAATTAAACGCAGAAAAAGTTACTTACAGCTATCAGGCATTTCTACATACAATGCTGAGAGGGGTTTTGCCGTTAGCTGTGAGCTAGAGCAGCTTGAATTGTATGTTTATGGGTATGTGTGAGTGTGTGTGTGCTTCCTGGCTGCTCTCACCCTGCGTTCCTGTCCCCGGTGTCACCCCGTCGGGCTGGCACCCCGCAGGAGTGTAAGACGTGGCACCCTCCTGTGCAGTGCCTGTGCTCTGGTGCCTGACTGCTGTTGACAAAAACAGACTGTGAGCGACTCCCAGCCGTGCTGAAAGGGGGAATAAGCTCTCTTGGTTGCTTGGAAGGCTTTCTGGCTTGAGCACGCTTTTGCATATTTATTTAGACACTTTGATTGCCACGGAGCATGGCAGCTCTAAAGAACTCCATGAGCTAGGAAGGGTTTCTTGAGAAACAATTAGATTTCCCAGACACATTGCACTAGAAACCAGTGGCACTCTGTCAGGGGGGACGCCAAGTTGGCTGGTGGAGGCAAGTGAAACCTGGCACAAACGAGAGGTGGCATTTTCTTGAAACTTTCTATGAGACAAAACTCGATCCTCAGCACTGAGCCTGGTTTTCCTGTGCTGGTGTTTTGTTTTCTGGCCTCGGGGTTTTATTCTGCTTTAGTTTTCTCCCAACTCTGATGCCCCCTTGTTTCTCCAGGATGTTGTTAATGTGGTGTAATTGTGTGAGAGAGACCCCTGTCCTGGCTGGGGGACAGGAACTTCCCAAGAAATGTGGGAGAGGGGATCCTTGCTGAGTTTTGCCAGCCAGCGATGCAGAAAGCTGCTCCTCTGAATGGACAGCTGTGGACATTAGGAAGTGGTCCTTCTCTTGGGCAGAGATTTTGCAGTCCCTGTCCCTATTCCCAGGCAGGGTGGGTGGGTCGGTGGGTGCAGCAAGGTTCCAGCCAGTGCTGGGTGCCCGTGAGGGCTGAGGTACCAAACGGGATCTGTGTGTGCTCCTGTCCTCCCGTCGTGCTGGCTTTGGGAACAGGCCCCGCAGTGCCAGCAGCTCCTCCTCATCCCGGGGAGGTGCTCCCAGTCCTTTTGTTCCTGAGGCACCTCCTGAAGGCAGCAGCTTTTCTTCGCTCCTTCTCCCTTTAAAGAGGGGAGGCAGAGCGTGCACCAGTGGGTTTGTTACGGTGTTGTATCTGCCTGCAGCTCCTGTCATCAATGGAAAATCTTGCCGGATCTGCTATAATGCGGTGCCAGCTCAGCAAGCTCCAAGGAGTTCTTGGGTAAAGTGCTCTTCATTTTGAGACCATTGTTGGCAGCTTATCACTTGATTTATTTCCTATTTCCAGGTGTGGAACTAAGGTAAACTGTCACTGAAAATCACTAATTCAAGCAGAGTGAGTGAGCAGCGCACAGTTTGCATATTTCAATACCACTTAATTAGGAAAAAAAAATCCCTTGTTCTGTACAAATGTACAGTGCAAATCCTTTCTCTTAGTGCTTCGGATGGGTAAAATGTTCTTTTTGAGTCCCACATGTCTAACGCTGCTGCTCATCTTGTTACAACAGACTTTTAATTTTGTCCCTGGGACCAGATTGAGAAGGAGCTTTTTTTAAAGCCCAATCCAGTATGTGTCTCAGTTGGGGAAAGAATCCCTGCCTGCTGCTGGCATATGCACCAGCACTGACACCACTTAACCCAGCTTTGAGTGTGCTGACCATACTTATTTATTTTTTAATTAAAAAAGGCCTTTTGTCCTTGGTAATTGTGTAACTGCCCTTTTATGTCCCAGTAGTCCCAGATGAGGTTGAGCTGTGTTCCCCCTAAAGGTGTTCTCATTTGACTCTTGTTCAAAACCCGCTTCCAACTGCAAATTGTCCTTTTGCATGAATAGACCTTCTCCTCTACCCACCCCTGATTTCCTTAAGCCACCTCCATAAGAAAGAGACTCATTTACTGGATCAGTGCGAATAACATTTTCTTGTGGCATGCTGCTTCGAAAAAAAAAGAGATTCTTGATATGATCACTGCCTTCAACCCTCCTCTCTTACCATCCCCTCTTCCCTTCTTCCATTACCCTTTATGCTCCTGCTGCACTGCTGGATGGCTGCACATCCAGCATTTGCATCGTGTCCCTCCCTCTGCTCTTCATCTTGCCAGCCTAAATTGCTCCAGCAACCTCATAATTTTGATCTGCAATCATTTTGCTCCAGTAGCTCATGGCAGCGCACAAACCAAACACTGCCTTTCTTTTCAGCTCCTGGTGTGCTGATCTCAGAGTAACTCGTGGAGCTGAGAGGTTTGTGAGGAGCCAGGTGCACCAAAAGGCAGATTAAAAATAAAAGCTGGAAGAGAGAACATCCCTCCTAAGACATCATCCAGTGTTTCTTTCTTTCAGCACTAGGCAGTTGCTATTTAAACACAAAGTTATAAAACCATTATCCTGTTATAAAAAGAAATATCCTTTAGAAAAACCAACCAACCAACCAACCAACAAACATTAACACCATCTTTTGATTTATTGGTGTGATTTTTTTTTTCCCAAACATGCAGGGCTTTCTAGTGTAGCCAAAAAAAAATTGCATTGAACATAAGATTTTCTCGTTCAGATCAATTTGCTAAATTTTCATTTAGTTTCAAAATGGTTCATTTTGTTGAGGCTTCATTTCGTTCAGACCAGCAGCTCAAGAGGTTTCCTGTAGCTTAGAGAGATTGCTTTTGAATTGGTACATTATTCAGCCATGAATTGTTTCTTTAGTATATGAGCAGCTGAGCGGGGCTTTTATTACAAATATGAATTTCAGTGCAGAACAACTCCTGTTTTTACCAAATAAAGAATGTAAAATTAAGCACAGGTCTTCATACTATGCTGAGATGCTTTTCCACACTGGGTTCATTGGGTGTTTTTTTAAGTACTTAGCAAAAAATTCCTATAGAGCATGGTAATATGATTGACTGCAAACAGGATTTTAAAAATAATACAGTTTAATGCAGAAATGTGGCTACAGCAATAAGAATTGAAACCATTTTCTTACTGTCTGGAGAGCCAAGTAAGTACATTTTGGTTTTTGTGATCAGCTACTAATTAAACAGCTTTTCAGCTGCATTCAGCACCTGATCCTGTTGCGAAGTTCCAAGAGAGTGTAGCAGGATTTCTGCAATCGCTGAGGTAATGAGGTGGCTCAGGGCAGCAGAGCAAGTGCAATCCCTGTGTTATGCGCTAGCCCTTTAAAATATGGTTTCCCTCTGTCTTGTTTCTTGTTGTTTACCGGTGTACATGATTGCTTTTACCTACCTGGAATTAGTTTCCATCTCTGCAGGATTTTTTTGTCCAATAAATTAGCTTGGGTATATGGAAGGCAGTAGGAAGGCAGTACCTGGGTTTTGAAGATGCTGTCTCTGGATTTAGGGAGATGCTGTAGATGGAATATTCTTGTAGCAAAGCAGGTGACATTATTTACTTGGTGCTTGGGGTAAATTAGAGGCCCTTGTGTGTTCCAGCTGCCTTAGCAGAGAGATGGAGGATCCCGTCAGAGCCCCAAAGCAGATCCCCTGCTCTCTTTCGCTCTAACAGGCGTTAAAGGTGCAGCACAGCAAGAGTCTTCCCTGGCTTCAGAGGTGGGAGGCAGGGTTTGGAAGGGCATCCTGCCACCCCCCTCACAGCTGCCCAGGAGCACCAAGTCCTGGCTCTTGGCTCTCTGACTTCAAGAAGAGTCCATTTTTTGCTCTGATATCATAGGAAAGAGCTGCTTGTCCTTTGCTCTGTGACTTACTGGTCAAAGAAGTTTATTGGATGTGGGAAGATGGTTAAGGATTTTTGGTTTAATCTCCTGAATACTTAAAGAAAAATTAGCTCTATTACCTCTTGGAAGTTAGAGTTTCACTCATTAGTAGGTAGAAACCTTACAAAGTTCAAAAGAAGGTGTTTGAAAATCTCTTCCCAAGATGTCTTTGTTGATAGGTCTGAGTAGAAAAACTTATTTCAAAGGAAGAGACCTTTCTGGAAAAAGAATGAGAAATGAAAGTCCAGTGGATATGGCTGTGTTAACAGGGGCAGAACAGCTACTTAATTACGTATCAATGTCAGAAGCAATAGGATTATCTATTTCTGTCGTGGTCTGGGTCAAACTGACGACCAACAGTTGAACTTAAAGTGCTATATAAATGCATAGGAAAGTTCCCAAATGCTTATAATCGCCCTCTCAGTTGCTGTGAATTCTGCTATTTAATGATCTTCTTTCTCTCTTTCACAGTCATATTTTTATTATATGTGAAAGGGTTATTGTAAAAGTCTTTTCTCTTCACAGTGGTCCTGTGTGCCCACACTTGGAACCAGCTGCATGAGGCTGGAGAAAGAAATTTATTTTGTAATTTACAGTAGGGTAGATTTTAGTCCTTGCTAAAATCCTCTGCATCTTCACTGTTTCCGGAAAACATCATATTTATTACTGGATTCCAGAATTTACATTAAAAATACCATAATGGAATACATTGCTACATCTTGATTCTTCCTCTTTGTTTATAGGGTTTCCCCCAAAAAGCAGTTTTGTTCCTTCATTTTCTTGAACAGAGGGATAGAGCAAGATGTTGGGCACTTGGAGCACAAGCTTAATTAGTTTACTCAGGTCTGCAGTAATGTGGTTCTTAGTGTTTCTTGGAAAGGTGCTACAAAAGATAGAGAGAGCTGCATGCTCCAGCTCCACCTGGGATACTCTGGTTAGCTGTGGGTTCACCTCAAGGAAATCAAAGAGAGTTAAAACTCCGGCAAAACGTACCCTGTACAGCTTGGATGAAGAAAGGAGCACGCACTGATTTTTTTTCCAAAGTTAAAAATCATTATAAGGGAGATAATTTCAAATAAATTATATACGTCAACATGAGCTGACATCTTTTGCTGTAGCTGAGATACAAGGTGGAGATTGAGTTTGGGGAGGAGAGGAAGAAGGGCTGGCTGACGTTTGCTGTGAGCTGCCCACCTGAGACATTTTGGAGGTCCCCAGCGGCTTCTGGAAGAAAAGAGCAAATATCACAGCACAGGCAGAAGGCTCCCAAACCAAATGGTGTCCGTGTGCTGGGCGAATCCATGCCCAGGTGCTTGCCTGAATGCCATTTGCAGAGCACATTCGCCTTCTAACCTGGTACGGGAGACTGGATTAGGCTGCTGCCAGGGCTGTGGTGAGGGAGAAGAGCGCTCTTTATCTTGTATGTATATTCCTTGAAAAGGCTTGAGAAAGGAGGTTTGCACTCATTACAACTCTCTGGACAGCTCCAAAATGTAAATAAAAGGAGATTCGGGTGTTAGCAGAGAAGAAACTTTGCTGCAATCAAAATACTGCAGCTCCCTGAATAACCTTCTCGGAGGGAAGCTGCAAACAAGCCCTGTTTGCCTGGGACATTTTTCTTGGAGTGATTTCAAGGAGCTTCGTCGCTACCCAGGGGTTTGATCCAAACAATCAAAGGTTAGTCCTAATTTAGAAAATAAAGCTGCCTTGTTGCTTAGCATTTACTTTATGTTTCGTCCATTAACATGATAGGCAGGACAGAGTTCAGAGAGTCAGACTGGAATTCAGCCCTGGTTTGCCTGCAGGGCTGGGATTGCCACCGGAGATGGCTGAAACAGAGATTCCTCCTCTCCCCATCCTTCCCAAAAGATTCCCGTCTGCCACCACCACACACCTCATTCCTCACCCTCCTGCAGGTTATGGTAGTCACAGTTCTCAGGGACAGAGGAGAACAAAGAAGTGGCCTTCAGTCTCAGAGCTGAGCCCCTGAGCTGTCAGCCTCATGCCAATGGTGCCACAGCTGCCTTGTGAATTTCTGCTCTTCCGTTCCCTGGCTCCTGCTTCCTGTTGCAGATTTTTGTTGGTGGAATTTGGATAACTACACATAATTCTGATGGCAATTTGCTTTGGTTTCCCTTCTCACTTAGGCTGCTGAACATAAACTCCAATTGCATTTGTTTTTTAAAGCAGCTGGCAAGCATGATCGTGCTACCATTTGTGCATCAATAATTCCATTTTCATCTCACTTGCTAAAATACAGCAAGTTTTATTCATTTGTAGGTTTTTCGTACAAAAATCTGACTTGTATATTCATAGTGCATCTCTCATTTAGGAAGAGCTTTGCTGATCTCCTCATGATCATCAGTTCCATGTAACATATAGTTAAAGCTTGTCTTTCTGGCAGAGCTCACAAGTATCTGATGTATCTGCCAAGCTAATACAGTGTCGTTCTGTATTTGTATTCTGCAGTTGATTGTTCAATGATTTCTCCTGCTGAATTGCAATAGATGAGCTGTTTAATGTTGCAACGGCTCATTTTGTAATGTAAAAACAAAAAAACCTCTCAATTCCAAATTGTGTTTGCTAGTTAGAATGCAGAATTTAAATGAGATTTATATGGAAGATGTATTTTTCCCATTGTTTTGCCAATGCAGAAGGAAAACAGGTCTTCACTCTTTCTAAAAGAAAATGGAAGTAACCATGGTAAGAATTTGTTTTGCAAGGAAGAAGCATCAATAAAAACTAAACCTCTTCCCTTCTACACATTTCAGTCCATATAAATGATTTTTAAGAATACTTTCTCAATTCAGAAATAACAATTTCCAGTAAGTGTATCTTTCCTGACAGCTGGAATGTTAACATTTCTAAAAAGGAGCACTTTAAAATATATTTATTTTATCCTGGTATGTGATCTGGTGCTGCATCTCTGAATATTTCCACAACATTCTTGATCTTCTTTTCACCAAAGTAGTCCTGCTTTTAAAGGGGGTTTTATGTTTTCCTGGAGAATTGTGCATGTGAATGGCAATGAATATGTCGAAAGCAGATGCTGGATTTTGTCTTTTATTGACAAACTGCACGAGATGGGCACACGAATGAACAGTCAGCCCTCGCTTCAAATGCCAGGTTGGTATTTATTGTACGTTCATGACTGTTTACCCACCTCTGTGAGGGAAAGCACCAAAGAGGACGAGGGAGCATAGGGAATTCTGCTGGCTTTTATGTTTGGGGGCAGCCTCGGCTCTGTCCAGAGAGCTGGGGTCCCAGGCAAAGTGCTCTGGTGTGTTGGCGAGTGACCTGAAAGACAAACCCACCCTCGGGGGCTCCCCGTGTCGCGGGGTGCAGCTTTGGCCCTGAATTGCCCAGTTTCAGTATCATTGATTAAGCATCATCTCTCTGCACAGTTGTGCACATTTTGGACTGAATTACAGCTGAAGAGCAGTGCTAAGATGGAGTTTGATATTGTAAGATTAATACTGAAGAGGAAGATAAACCTCCAGTGCTGGGTTCCTCCTGGAGCTGTTGGCATTGGCTCCACTGGGCGTCGGGGGAACCTTCTGGCAGCTTCTCACGGAAGCCACCTCTGTAGCCCCCCCACTACCAAGCCCTTGACATGCAAACCCAACACAGAGTATTAAAACCAACATGATTCCTTTTGGTACTCTATGAGCATGTCTGGTTTTTAAAAGCATATCACGACTTTAATCACTGTTTTGCAAAATGTCTGCTGACGTTCAGCAATGATGCTCCTGTCATGAAACTTTTTTGAGTGTTTTTAGTTTTTTTCTAGTGTTTGTACTGCAGAATGACAGTATTTAAAAATATTTGAGAAGCAAAACTTGACCCTGCTAGGAACTGAAGATAATTGTCAGACATTTTAAATTGCTAAGAAGTAAAACTGTTAACACTTGTGTCCTCACTAATTATGTTCTGCATATCTGTGTTCCCCTGGCAACTTCTGGTGCCTCTGGTACCACTCTAACTATGATGTGGGCTGTTAGATGATGGTGCAAAGCAAAAGTAACTTACTCTTCTGAAGAGCAATGCTTGCCATTGCTTGTGGAGAAGTGTGTGATGGGATCCCCTTAAGTTGCTACGTTTTAATGCTGCAGAGTCAGAAAAGATTTTGCTGTAGTGCCCTTTAAGTCCCAGATGTATGGATCAATGATACACAGACCTGAAACTTTGTTTCAGCTCCATGTAAATCTCTCATAATATTCTTTACAGGCAGTGTTTGTGTTTCGCAGCCCAATGTGCTGTTATCAGCCGGGGAGGACTGAAGTGCAATGGACACTGAAGCATCATCACTCTGCAAGGAAGCTCAGCTGTTCTTCTGGGCTTGTTCCTTCAGCACTGGTTTCTATTAAAGGTCAGGCTGCTGGAAACACAAAACTGGCCTCACCCTTCGCTGCTGGGTCACTGATAGGGTATTGCTGAGCTGCAGCCAGCCCAGAGCAGCTCTGTGTTGGCAGTCAAGAGAAGAAAAGTGTGTGGCAGGGCAGGGAGGACCTGAATGGAGCAAACCTTTGGGTGATGCTGGGGTTTCATCCAGTGAGAGGGATTGTGGGCATGCTTTTGTATCCCTGGTTTGACTCAGTGGCACCACACTTGGCCAGAAGCTCTGAGAAGCCAGTTTGGTCTCAGTGATCTCATGGCACCCTGAAGGGCGTTTGAGGCAAGGGAGTGTAGTGCAATCCAAGTGAGAAGATGTACATTTTGGATTCTGCAGCATCTGCTGGGCCTCAGAGATGATTTACATAGTCACCTGTGAAATGAAGTGTCAAAAGCAGCAGCAGGTGATTTTCTGATGCCATGGGGCAAATATTTGTGTGAAATTCTTCTTCATATGCCTGACAGCTCCAGTTATCTACGGAAGCTTTAAATAAAATAAAAAATAAATTCCCTGTGTTGTCACTGCACCACACTTGAACATTTTGCTGTTTTGAGCAGAGAATGGCCACTTACGGGAGGAATTTGTGCATCACTTCAGCATTTGGGATTTAGTGAGACTCTTAATGGTGGCTTCAGTTGGAAGAAAGACAACTTTATATGCAACAGAACAGCAATATATTTATTAAAATCTTGCAGGTTTGGTTCATTTATTGCCTCAAGGGGCAGCTTGTTTTTCGTCAGTGCCTTTCATTTATTGCCCCGGTTCATGGGACAGCACTGTCCTGTCACACAAGCGTGCTCATCAGTGAGACGCAGCCTCACTGCACAGCACCCTTGAAGCTGGGAGGAGCATAACGAGCATGAGATGGACCCAAATGCCTCTGAAGGCTGTGGGAATTGCTGGTCCATTGGTTTCTTCTGGAAGCTGTTGATCGGATGTACATTGAGCTGATTTTCAGCGGTTTGTCCCAGGCCATATGCTTAATCCTTCCAGCAGTATTTACAACGATAACGAGTTTGTTGCTGGCTTCTGTTCAGTTCAAACCCATTCTGAGAAGGGCTGTGGGATGTCTGCCAGAGCCTCTCTGTGAACACTTGGAGATTTTCCTGCCTGTGCTGGTGACAAAAATGTTATCTCCCTCTCTCCTTTGCCCCTGGTTTCCCTGCAGTACCAGCAGAGGCAGGGGCAGGGGTTTGACCTCAGTTTTCTTAGCCAGTGGCATCCGTGTATGTGGTCTGTAAGTGAGGTGGTTCCACAGCAAAGGCAGCGAGTTGCTGATGTGCAGCCATGAGGAAACTCCTGTTCTCTGAGGAGGCTGCACACAGCAGCCAGCCCAGATCCGGTGTCAGAGCCCAAAGGGAGCCTGAGGGTCTCCCTGGTGGTTAGAAAACTGAACGGAAAATCCCTGGGAGATAAACACTGGCCATATCTTCTAATTTTTTCTCCCTGCAGTTACTGCCTGAGTAGGGCTAGTTTACTTATTGCCTTCTTCCCTTACAAAGAAGCATTTTTGAGAAGCATATCTGTGATTCTGAAAGTTGAGGATAAAAAGAAGAGAATTGCTGAATAACTTGAGCTTATACAAAATGCATGTAGCAATGCATGTATTGACTTGTTGCAGTGAATATCAAAATTTATTGTCCCTTGAACTAAATATTGACATGGACAAAGCAATATCAATATTTATCTCTCAGGTTAATACATTTTATATTTGCCTCAACATACATCAATATGTGCTTATTATTACTATAATATTTGTCCTTCAGCAGAAGAAACTTGCATGTAGTTGAGAGGGGCAAGGGAGAAGTTTGTATTAGTATTCGTTTCCTGTTTTTAATCTTCATCAGAAGTTTATCCTGCCCGTGGAGCACAGTGCAGCCCTCATTCAAGCAAAACCCTCACTGATGGTTGTGACATTGTGCACTGAATACAGATTGAGAGATGGGGTTTTGGGAAATGGAAGATTAATGGTCACGAGTGAACTTGTTAGGGCAGTGAAACCACCTCTTCTGGTGGATAGATTTGGTGGTGCTCCCTGCAGTGACTCTGTACCCAGGAGCTGCTTCAGTGCCCACGCGAACGGGGGCACAGAGTGTGGGACATGAGGGACGAGACTTCGATCTGAGATCCAGTTGTGAATTGCTGCCTACAAAAGGAGGCTGCGAGTGTCGCACAGGTAGATCTGACAGGAACCCTGTGGCGGGCTTATCTCATGCCTGCATGACGTGTGGCACTGTGTCTGTGTGCCAGCTGGAGCTGGATTTGTGGGCACTCTGCTGCCGTAGAGAACCCAGCAGCCTGCTTGGACCGTCTGTGCTTGTGTGTGGGCAAGCAGAGTGTGGCCACTTCTCTGTGTCTGGAGGATTATCCCTCTGATCTGTCCCATTGCCTTTTTTCCCTTACTCTGGATCTTAGAGGGCAAGGCAGAGGTTTCCTAGAGAGATGATGACAGGCTGCACACAAAGGATGTGGGCATGACAGTACTGAATATCACAAGACTAATTTAGGATATACAAAGGCTTTTTAGGACATGATTTGTGCTATACAGACCCTTTTATGTGGAGATACCAGCTCTGGCAGAAACATCACAATTTCCACAGAAGCCTTGAAGAGACTGCAATTCCTCTGTGGATCTTGCTTTAAAACCTCCTGACCTTAAACCCAAGGGAGATGATGGAGGAGGCAATGATGAGACTGAGAGCAGAAGTAAAAGGTGTGTTCCTCTCTCCCACCCTCTGCACACCCTTCTGCTCTTCAACAGCTCAGTGCTGTTGGTCAGAGATAGAGAGGGAGTTGAGTCACTTTTTGGACAGTGGCTGACACCAGATACTCACCAGGAGCTGTTAAAAGCTGCAGGCCTGGATCTGAAATTCTATCCAGCTGCTGGAGGACCAGAGAAACTGTTCCAGCTTCTTACCTGTCAGAAGAAGAACCAGCAGGAGATCCTTGAGACTGGAGACCATGGAAGACAGTCCCCTGCTTGAGGTGCTCCAGCCTCCCTCAGTTTGCCAGGCCGAGGCAGAGCAGCCTGCAGTGCTGAGGGGCAGCAGCCAATTCGGGCATCACTCTGCCTGGTTTGCTTGCTGCATTAGAAGCCAGACTTGCAGCAATGAAAGTAACAGTTGTTTGTAAACTGACATTTCAATGACAATTGTCAGGAGACAACAAGCATATGGCAGCTGGCTCCTCACATGCAGGGAGCTGCAGCAGCCGAGGCACAGAGCAGCTGCAGATGCTGGAAGACAGCGCTGCATTGATCTGCAGCTGGGAAGGTCATCTCAGTGACTGAAGACTGCATTTCATGCCTTGACTCTTCTTGGAAGCTAGAAAGACAATAAACTAGTGCCTTTTGTCCTTATTTCTAGCAAAAAGCAAGATTTTTGTCCTGGTTAAAATAAAAAATGTAACACAAATACAGGCCAAAAGCCCACCTCGTGAAAGTAAGGTTCTTAAGTAGTACTTCAGTCTTTGCTTTTTTTTTTCTTCTCCTCAGTGAGTAGTGGCTGATATCGAGACCATCGAGACCCTGGTTAGTGGGAAGGTATCTTTGCTCAGGTTTTCAAAGCCGTTTGTAGCAGAATCCAGTAGGGACCAAGTGCTTTCCTTTATTAGCATTGCTTCATGATGGTAAACTTAGTAATTAAAGGTGGGCTTATTTTCCTTTGCTGGGACCTCTCGGCACTTCTGATGCACTGCTTGAGGACTTTGTGACTAAGCATGAGTGTCATGTTTTGCCTTTGAGTATAGCCAGGCCAAGTACACAAAAGTGAAACGAATGCTAAAAAAAGCTCTTCCTCTGGACCAGCTTCATTTCTGCCTGCACTTGACTGCTCAGTAACCATATGCTTATATTCCACTGACAATTGCCATTTAAATGTCACTTTACAAGCAGATGCTGAGAGCCCGCCTTTGTGTCATTAGTTTAATCACAGAGAGGCAAAGTTTGAGGTCTAACCCTGCTTTGGGCTGACTGGGGGAGAGCAGCAGCAGCAGCAGCAGAGGCTGGCAGACCTTGCCCCACCAGGGTGGTCAGGATTAAGTGCACAGGCAAAGGACTGTGTACCTGAGGTCACCAACAGCCTCGGCTAAGGGGCTGTGGCAGCCAAAGGAACGCTGTTCTTGGCGCTGTCTGGTGGCAATTATGATCCTGTTGACAATTTCAGGCTTTTTAGAACTGCTGGCAGTGGCCAGGATAGAGGCAAAACATTGGGGTTATAAAAGGAGACAGATTTAAGTGCTCAGGTGCAGAAGAAAAAGGCAAAAATCTATTGAAGAGAAGAACAAGGGGAAGGGTGGAGAAGGAAGCCCTCTCAACCAGACATCTGCACATATTTAAAATCCTTCCCAATAAAGTTCATAATGAATTTAATTCCATCCCCTATGGCCCAGAGGAATGTTCTGAGTAATAAAAAAGTATTGCTAAGGGACAGATGACTGCCAAACTCCTATTCTCTGCCAGCAATGAATATTTATACTACTAGCACTTAAATGCTATGTTTATTTTACTACATAAATGATCCTTTGTCACAAATTAAGAATTAATACTGTGAGATCAACTTTTGGGAAGTTAGAATAATGATTTCCAAATTTAAAGTGTCGTTAAATTTGTATGCTCTACTTGTAAAGAGGCTTGGGCTGGTTTTTTTTCAGATTAAAATAGTAGCTGGATGTGGTAATTCCTACTTTGGAGTAAACTCTTTTGTGGCTTGTTTATGGTTTAGCTTTTTAATGTCGTTTTAGTCAAGGATCTTTTCATGTCTTTTTGTTTTATTTGTTATCTTGAAATATCTAAATCAATGTTAAATGAATGCTAAGCTCCAGCCCTTACTTAAAGGTTGAGATGTACTCACTTACAGAAGATAACACAAGGGCTCCTGGCTTCTGCTGGCATTTTTCTAATGCCCTTCTGATGGTTAAACTGGAATGATTCAAATGTGAATTGGAAATTTCAAGCACCAGTGATGGAGGTTGCAGAACCACAGCATTACTTTGTTTATAAACACCGTTATTCCATGGAAGATAAAGCTCTGCTCTGTGTCATATCCGTGCAGTGATCAGAAAAATGGGGGGAACAACGCAGAGCTACCGATCCTTTTCCCTTTAATAAGAAGGAGTAGAAGGCAAAGTCGGATATGAGCTGAAATGTGAAGAATGATTCCTATCAGGCAGGAAGCTCAAGGGAAAAACACATCAGTGCTGGTATAAGATGCAGTGTGCTTTACATCCAAGCTGGTTAAGGCTGTTTAAGCACCCTTGGCACATTGCAGTACAACAGGAACTCCTCGAGCCCATACCCAGCTTCAAACTGACAGCAGCAGTGCTGAGCGTGGAGGCTTCCCGAGGTGCTCCTCTGCTGCGCTTCCGCTTACTCTGCGCTGCCGTGCCAAGTGTGAAAGTTGGGAAAAATATTGTGAGTCTGTCAGCATGTTTATTTGCATGTTGCATCTCCTTTGAGCCAACAAGCATCTTTTCAAAGTGTGAAAATGAACAATTAGTCATCCCCGGAAAACAACAGTTTTGCAGATGTCTCCTCCCCTCCCACCCCGAAAGGCAAATCTCACTGCACTGCACCAGGGCACAGGCAGCTCATTTTTCACTCGCTGTACACGCTACCAAATATTCAGTTCTCCAGAACAAAAGTATCTGAAGAATATAAGGGGGTATCCTAAGCACTTGGCAGTTTGAATTAAAAAGAAAGGTCAGTGCCAGGGAATTCAGATAGAAGTAAAAAAATCAGACATCTCACAGCACTGCAGTTGGGATTTCAAACTGAATGCATGCATTGTTTGCTCACAGTTTTTCGCAGCAGCATTCATAATTTAGGAAACTATTAATCAGTGTGATGAAGTGTCCTCTTTCTAAACAAAAACAAAAAACTATTACACAATACAGCTTATTTTCTTCTCACTTGAAAGAGATCTTCTGGTAAATTTGATGACAACTCCATGGATTTGGGCTTGTGAACTTTGCGTTTAAGTTGCACCAGAGAAAAAGCTCCACCAAAGCAAGGGAATCCTTTCACTGCCTTTTTATGAGGCTCATCACAACTCACAGCACGGGGGGCCTTATTTTCCTTTGGCCCATGCCAGGACTGCTACCCTATAGTTGTTAAGCTGACAGCAGGAAAAAGCATTGAAGGCTACAAACATTTTCAGGATTAATACAAAATTCAGATCAACTTTTGGCAGAGGCACAGCAAGTACTGAAAATTGAGGCAAGGTGGCAGGGGAAAAGCAGGGCAGCAAGAAAAGGGGCAGGGAGGGGACTGCGGGACCGAGAGCAAGGAGACAGTGGCTGAGGAGAGTTCTGGTAGGCAAAGAACTGAAAATGGCAAAGGTAACACATTTACTGCTGGCCTGCCAACAACAGCCCTCCAGGGCTCTTAATCCAGTGCTGCAAGTTTGAGATCTGCTACTTCCCCGTCATGCCAAAGTAATTGCGACAGTAAGTGATTACAGAAGCAAGGGATCCAAAGGACAGCTTTTATTTGGTAGCTCATTCAGGGAGATAATAAATTCGTTAATGTAATTATCCCTTTCAAGAAAAAAAATTAAATTTTTTTTTTTAAAAAGTAATTTCATAACTTTGCTTGGGGGTACTGGTGGCGAGAACTTGGACATACCCTGACGAAGTTTCAAAGTTATGAAAAATCTTTCTTCTATTTTCTGCCTCCCCTGCTACATTCAAGTCTTCCTGCGAGTGAAGTATCATTTTCCTGGCTTCAAAAACCCGTGTGCGCTATTTCAGAACGGCATTGCTACAGTGACCTGTTCAGTGGGGGCAATCTGGCTCAGCCTAGAGGGGTAGGAATTAAACAGCTTCTGTGCTGCCGTGGAGAGCAGAGGTCAGGCGCTGGACGAGGTTAACAAGGAGATATAGAGCGAGAACTGCCCCACCAGGACGCTCCCTGCCGCGGGGAAGCAGCCGGGCTGCAACTTCTGTGTTCGCGTAAGGCGCGGTCCCTGCAAAGAGAGAAGCACAGAGGGGACAGTGAACTGCAGGAGGCTGCACCGTGTGCCAGCACTGCTCGTGGCTGGGCGGGACAGCAGCAGGAGCAGCGACTTTGCGTACCTGGGGTGTCACACGAGGTGTCGGGGTTTCCAGCGCTGACACGCGGCAGCGGCAGCAGAGGATGCCGCTGAGGAGCCAGGTGCCCCGCTCCTGCTCCGTGTCCTGCCTGGGAGCAGCCAGCTGAAGGCACTGACACGCTCCTGCAGGGCTGCTGCTCCCGCGACGGCGGGTCCGCTGCGCCCTGCTGAACGCGCTCCACGCAGGCAGAATTTTCAGACATCCAACACTTCAGCCACCCCTTTTTAATGCCAATAGTGATGCAGCAACATGTATTTATATTTACATATAAATACAAAATGGTCAGATACCACATTTTAAAGCGTAATTTACAATCTGAAACTGCTTACACTTTCAAGACTAGGCTTGGGTTTTTCTCATTTACATTCATCATTTAATTCCACTGGAATTTGATTTTTAAGAAAGCCCAACATATCTTAATTACAATAAAAAGATCCATACACGTTTTACTTAAAAATATCTTCTGTAAGAGGAAATCTACCAAAAATAACACGAAATATATTATTATGCATACATTTTCTTTTTTGTAAAGTACAAACAAGAATCTGATCTTTTCTGGGTATTGCCTGATCTAGTATGGCTATAAGGTTCTGTTTATTTTGTTAAAGTCAAGGGAAAGACAGAAGAAATGTAAGAGCACAAACCAAAATAAAAACGCATTCTTTCTAAAGACACAGATGATCAGAGAAAGAACACTTTGAAAACTAATAAATGACAACAGGTACAAAGAAACACCATCCAAGCGCTATGCAGTGTTTTGTCTGAGCATGTGCCGCAATGACCTTGTAACAGTTACTAAAAACAACAAACAAAAAATGCTGCTGGCAGAAAAAGCTGTCAAGCAAAACACTGAAAAATTGGTACCATTTCCTAACAAGTAAGTGCAGAACTGATAGTATTTTATGTGTCTCCTCCCATGTATGCAGACCTCTTTCTTGCTCTCTCTGCCCGCAGGACTGATCATTGCGACTCTGGCGGTTTGCTGGATGCCAAACCAGGTCAGAAGGATCATGGCTGCCGCTAAACCGAAGCAGGACTGGACCGTCCCCTACTTCAGAGCCTACATCACCCTCCTTCCCATCGCCGACATCTTCTTCTACCTCAGCTCGGTGGTGAACCCGCTGCTGTACAACATCTCCTCTCAGCAGTTCCGCAGCGTGTTCCTGCAGGTCCTGTGCTGCCGCCTCACCCTCCAGCACGCCAACAGGGAGAGGTTCCTCAGGGCCAACCAGAGCTCCGCGGCTCGGAGCACCCGCTCCCTGCGCCCGCTGCTCTTCACGTCCTCCAGGCGTGGTTCTTCCACCAAGGGCAATGCCAAAGTTTTCCTGAGCACCTTCCAGAAGGAGCCCACGCCCGGCTGCAGCCCACGGGAGCCGAGTCCTGCACCACCAGATCCCAGCCTGGAAGCGGTGCCACTCAGGACTGGCTCAGAGCCCCGTCCGGGCGCACAGAACGGCCTTTGTGAACATCAAGTATGACTTCGTAAGGCAAGGTTAATGCTTAGCAATGAGCTTAAAAATGTGGAAACTAAAATGACCGAGGAAAGTGACTGCATCACAAAAGGAATAACACAGATGGATTTGTTTCCAGTTATGCAAAAGGAGCAGGAGTTCTGTATCCTGCTGGGATTTTTAAGTGCACACTGGAAATTCAATCTGCTAACTGAACCCATTAGCTGACAAAAATATCAGCCCCTCTTCTCCACAAAACCACTGAACTTTCCTCGCTGTTGACAGGGATTTGGAAACAAACAGAAAATAATTGCAGCATCTTCGAAGAAAGGAGGATGCAGGACAAATTGCGTCAGGGCAGAAAAAAACCCAAAACAACTTGCTTGAAGTTTAGCAGTACAGAAACAACAGAGCAAATTTAAGAAGCAGAAGAGTGGTTATCACGTGTGCCCTCGGCACCACGGCAGAATTCCCCCTCTTCTTGGGCCGGGGTCCATTGCAGAGCGGAGTGTTGCAGCAGCTGATGCAGACAGAGTTCACCTTGCCAGGAGAGCAGAAGGACTGGTAGCCAGCGGAGGCGATCAGACACGCGGCCGAGGAGGCGCAGGACTTGCGGTACATGATTCCTGTGACACAGAACAAGGGTTACTCCGTGTGATGGGAACGCTTACAGCAGGAGTCATGCGCAAAAACTGCTGCAAACCCAGTTTGCATCCCCAAAGCGCTGCTGGTGCTTAGGGCAGGCACCTCAGCAGTGACACGACAAACAGCCCTGCACTGCCGGAGCACCACAGTCCCTCTGCTTTGGATTTCTCTGTAGTTCGATTCTGGTTGGAACCAAAAATATTACAGACCTAACTTGCATAATGTATATCAAAGGACGCATTTTATAACTGAAATTCTTCATCTTTCAGAATAAACTGTATGAATAGCTGTAACTGAAATGCAATTAGCGAGAAAATTAGTTTTGTTTCTATTGCTGAATGTCCTGAGTTAAGGTGTCTAAGTAATTACAGGTTTCTATGCTCTTAATTTGTCTTTTGAGAATTTTTTTCCTTTTTCTTGTTCCATTGCCACACACAGACAAGTAACCAAGAGTAAAAAGAGGATGATTATCAGCAAACTTTCATCCTCCCCCCATCCCTTTTATTTTTTTTTTTAAGAAGAACTAGAAGGACTTTTCCAGGTAATCTCAGTTCTTGCTTGTCTTTGAAGTTTAATACCCTCAATAACAAAAATTTCCATTTCTATAGAAGTGTCTTTCTTGAGTTAAAAGTCTTCCCTTTTTGAATGTAATTTAAGTTAATTTTAATTACTCAGTTAATTTATAATTCCTCAAATTATTTTTAACTGAAAAAACTACATTCTGATGCACATAGCTGTTATTTTAACATGGTTTATAAAGGCTTTAAAATACACAATTGTATTTTCTTCTGTTGCAGAGGAAAATGGTTATGGCAGTTACCCCTCTCATTACTCCAAAAATTTCCTGCAAGTGATACAGTCAAAAATGTGTCTTAGAAAAACATACACAAAATAGAAATAGATAATGGAGGCTTGCTTGCTTGTAGTTCCTAGAAGAGGTAGGGGTATTCCTAAGGACGATAAAATCGCTATTCCTTTTGAATATGGAATTTTCAAAAAGTTTTTATTTTTTTCCTCCTGAGGAGCAAGGGAAGAGGATTCCCTTGGAGAGTGGTGCCTCTGCATCCTGTGGCATGGTCCTGGAATGTTTTTAAATGCACAGTGATTGAGACTTTTTTTTTGGAGGGAGTGAGGTCGGAGTTTGACCCACAGGTTCTGGACCTACAGTACCTGCAGATGCTTGTTCAGTCCCCAGGGACTTAATAACCACTACAGCACCTCCATGGTCCAGGAGAAACCTCTGTAAAACGGCATCAGCCACTGCACCTCTGAGTGCTGTGAGTAGCAGCAGAACACCCTTTGTTTGGGCTGTGCTCAGAAAGAAGGATTTCCTGTCTTCAGAGACTTTTAATTAAAGCAATTCTTTTATACTGTCACAACACTGCTGCCACCCCAACAGTGCAGGGGTTTCCTCGTTTTGTGTTCTCCCTCTGCAAATCTGAATTCTGAAACGTGTTTTTAGGCTATCTATCTCGTTTAACTTTTGAGGAGAAGCCCTCAAGTGAGTGTTAAATCTTCCTCTGTCTCCAGTGAGCTTCAATCAATCAACACAGCAGGTAGAGCCTTTTTTCAAGAAGGAAGAGGAGCTGTGGGCTGTTCTCCCTATAACAGCAAAGGCACACAGATCAAGCAATGCAATCTTTATTACCACAGTTTGCAAAAAGAAGGGAGTTCTGTCTCTGCTGACAAACTACCGCTGTCAAGGAGCCTCAGTGGGGCTGCCACTGATCGGCTTTACAATACCGAAATCTCCGCCTGTTCCCCAAAAAGACCTGGTGCTTTGTCCATGCTCCTCCTGCAGTCTTCCCAGAGCAGAGGCAGATGTGACCCCTCCCACGGCTACAATTAATGCTTTTTCTTCCCCTTCCCTCTTGAGAAAGGACTCCTGTATTCAATTAAACCGAGCATATTGACGCTTCTCCATTCCCTAATCCCACATCTCCCCATCACAGATTATTTCCCTGAGCTACAAACACCCACTGAACTCAGCCATTCCTCAGTCTTTCATAGGAACAGCAGTGAATTTGACTTTTCCTTCAAAGACCAAACCTCTAAAAAGCTTTTGACACTGGCAGATTTCCTATTCCCATCATTTAATAGATCACTGTCTTCCAGCCGTTTCCTTTTCACAGGTTTCCTGCAAAGCCCTGTTCACAATTTGAACCAGTGATTTATTAGTTTGGGTCCCTGAAGTATCACACTTTGCACTTCTCTCATAGTTTAGGAGACTGGAATTGTTCACTGCTGTGAACAATTAGATGATGCCCTCCAAGTTACGGTTTTCACCATGCAACTCCAGGAAACCTCTCCTGCAAAAAATCCAAGTCCTGCAGTTTAACTCCATGTATTTACAACAGCTCTGTTCTCCAGGATCAATTCCATAGAACAACCCTGAGCTCCTTTTGAAGTCAAAACGCAGTATTCCTGCCCAGACTGAAATTTTACTGCTCTAAGTTTCATGAACAGATGGACCATATTCACACCTAAATAGGGAGAATAATCTGACTAGTAGCAAAATCCCCTTCTAACACTTCTTCAGTGGCTTTTCTATACATACCTTACAATAGGAAATTCCACACCCAAATGATTGTTTATTCCCATTCCCTGTTCTAGTAATCTAAATTTTAGGAAGATTTTTTACATAAAACACTCAGCATTTCCATCAGGTTTTAAACAGCTCCTTTGCTAACAACAAGCCCTTCACATCCAAGTTTTTTTTCTTTAAGTACAGATAGATTCTCTTGATCTCACAAAGCAGGTGCTACCACACTAAGTGCTTTTTGCAAAGCATCAGGTACGAACCAAGCTTGATCAGCGTAGAAAGGCTGTGTTCTCTCTCTAGTTCTGCAGTCTCCTGACAGGAAGACACAATGCAAACAGGCACAGAAGTTGGTGGAAAAAGAGGGAATGTTAGCACTGCAGGAGTGACATTTTTAAAACACTTGTGCTGTGACTTTGCTTACTCTTAAACCTCCTTCCTATCATAATTCTGGTACGAAATACTTTAGCACAACTGACTTTCATGATCTGATGGCAAGGACATCATCTCGGTCCAGCAAACAGGTAAATGAACCCCAGTAACTTCAGCTCAGCCCCCGAGTTCAGCCAGGACAGCAGCCTCCTCTCTGGGTTACATCCAGAGATCTCTCCTCAAACCCCTCCTTTGCAGCATTGCTGAGCCACTTCCAAAACGATTCCTCAGATCTCCCTGAATCATTTGCCACCAGCAGCCTGAACTGCACACAGTTCTTCACAGTGGTTATCTGCCTCGTAAGACTCATACCACAGACATAACTGCTAATTACTGGATGTTCTTGCCTGAGCAATCAGCTTGATGCATTCATTAACATATCACCCAGAAAAATAATTGCAAACCTTTCTGGAAGCTTTTCTTCTACCTCAGGTTGTTCTGAGTCGATGGCTAGGCAAGGAGACTTTACATTTTACACTCTGCTTTTACTGGGATGGGGTCGTTCCCAGCTACCCACCCTACATGAGTGACACTAGTGATCAATTAGCATATTTATTACTACTCAATTAGTATATTTATTGCCCAATTACATGATGGATGAGAACAGAGTAATCTGTCCTTTTTCACAGATTCAGCGGTCCCCAAGCAGCAGTTTAGGTACCATAAGGATGTATGGTACTGTGAAGCACCTACTACTGACCAAATGATTTTCCTTCCTTTTGGCTTCAAGGTTGTGGGATGCAGTTCAAGTACTTTCAAGAAGAGAGGGGAGTACACAGAACTAGAACAGCTGTGTGATAACATGCTAATATCCCACACCCTCTCCTATTACATAAACCAACTACAGCTATGTTTGTTTTCAGTTAGTTTTTTTTTTTTTAAAGGCAGATCTAGGCTTAAATTTGGCATTGAAAATTTATTTCTAGACTGAGCAACTTGCCCATTGTTACACCTCTCTCTGCCCCACAAGACAGTGTCAAGGCCCAAACTCTTATTTCTGCCTTATTCCTTGCAATGAAGGAATGGGTGTAAATCATAAGGCTTTTCTATAGTTCCTGCTTGCAATATTTATTTTCTCAGCTAGATCCAGTCTAGTCCTGTGTATCTGCACCCTGGCACTCTTTTGGCCACATGCAGGTGCATTCTGTCTTGATTGTAACAAACAATTCAAGCAAAAATTTATTCAAATCCAAAATTGAGTGTCCTTCCCTCTACCCTGCCTGCACAGCCCAGTGCATTTCTCTTGAATAACAGCTTAACTTGTTACTAGGACAACCAAAAAAGGTGACATCACACCTACTATCACACCTACTCCTTACACTGTATGCAGCAGGCACCAGAAGATCCAAGGTTTTTCTCTTTCTGATTGAAAAGGATCTTATTAGACACCTCTGATTCTTCTGTTCTCTGAGGTACAGACAAAAAAGATGCCGTGTCAGCATGACTCTCCAACTTTTGAGAGCCAGCCACAACCCAAGCAGTGTGCAACTTCAGTTTGCGCCTGTACTCTCAGGAGTGTCCTTCAGCAAAACGCACAGAGGGTCTCTGAAGCCAAAACAGGCAACCAGCATATCACCTCTGAGATCAGTGACCTAAATTTCTACAAAAGTCACCTTCCCACTCCTGCGAGCCAGCTGCTCTGAAACTGCTGTCTGCAATGGCACAGCTCAGCAGGAAATCACAGCCCTGTCCCTCACCCCAGGAGCTCATGGCCACAGAACCCTCCTCTCTGACTCTGTCAAGTGGACACTGCCACTTTGCCCCGTACTAACTTTTCCAAGCCAGATGCTCTCTCATCTTGTGGGCTGTGACTGACATTCCACTTTTTTAAAGAAAGCTTTTTCTACGCCATTTTGTACATAACCAATTTCGCAGGACGTGTGAAGTCAGTCTTGTGCAGCTCATTCCACAAACAGTGCTTTAGCAAAATCCCCTGCACGTGCTCTGAGCAAACCTGCCACATAAAACTTCTGGAGCTTAGAAAGAAGTCTGTGTCCAACTAGGGCCCAGCAGTGAGGCATCCTTGAGCCTTTTCAAGACTGCACCAAGTGCTGGAGGCAAACGAAGAGCTGTAGAAAAGTTTTGTATCCCAAAGTAAGTAAATGAGAAAGCCACCAGGCAGAACAAGGCAAGTTTGAGGCGTACATTTACAATTTTGACAGGACCTCCACTCAACTCCTTTCGATTGGGTGTTTAAATCTTGCCCATCTCTTCTAAACAAAAGGTGGAAAATTGACCAACAATGGACCATTCACAGCGTAGCACACAGAACTCAGGAGAAGCCCCCCAAACTTGTCCTAGCTCCTGCACTGGCGTGTTTTCATGGTTTGTACAGGATTTGTTTTGGGTGTTCTCTTAATGTTGCTGCTCAAAAAGACCAGTTGAGAACTGTGCTGATGTACCAATACTCCTTTCTTTTAATATCCTGCATAGCTCCAGCTGTCTTATTTCACCAAAACTTTCAGTTTTCTGAAAGTGAATCTTTGGTGAATCTGCAAGTTTTCCCTGTCACTGTGCAGAGGCTTGATGTCTGCTCTGCAGCCTGGCTTGCTTTGTGATTTCATTCATATATTTAACTCTTTATTTTTTGCCCTAAACTGTCACTAGCTTACCCTGCACTCAAGTTAAATTTAGCACCCTGCTCTTTCCTGATGTCTGCCAAAAAATAAAATGAAAATTTATACTAGTGTGAGACTAACATGTAAACATGTGAACACCACTTTCTGAGGAACATAAAATATAAATGTGACTATTTCTGCATTTTATTGTATCAGTAATGCTCAAAATTGTGTTCATACTATGCACAAATAGGTTTGCAAATCATGTCTTATAATTTCCATAATAGGTTTTATGCCCATCCTTTTATGGCTTCAGTGGTTCTGCTATGATAATTATTTGTTCCTCAGCTAGTACCTGTTCACATACATCACACAGTGACAGACTCCAGAGGTCCTATTGCGATTTGCTGTTTTCTAGAGAAAGTGATGGTAAATATTTTATCTAATTAGGTCCTAAATATCTTAGAAGGTGACTAAATATTGGAAAGCAATCAATTAATCTTCTGAAGTTGTGCTTCCCCAAACAATTGTTGTTTTAGTCAGATCAAGTTTTTATTGGTTTAAAATATGAATTAAGCTTCCTCAACACGCAGCCTTTTAGCTATGGCTGTAAATGCATTGTTACAAAAAAAAAAAAAAACAAACCAAAAACAACAACAAGAAAACCAAACCAAAAACCCCAAATCCCAAACAATTTAAGCAAGTGTAAAATATAATTATATCCAACCATGTCCTGTGTGTTTCACTTCACACTAACGCATCTTATCCTTGTGAACTCAGAGAAAAGGTTGAGGAGACAAGTGGTTTAAGTAATTTTTACCTTGCCAGAAATTTTATCATGAAATTTTCGAATCACCTCGTAAACAGCAGCTTAAACACTGTGAACTACCATGATTGGTGTTTTCCGGACCAAAAAAAAAAAAAAAAGGCACTAAAAGTATGTGACTTGAGATCTATTGCAAAGCTATGCACACACTTCCTGATTTTTAATCTTGTGTTTTAGGACTGCAGCTATTTCATCCTGGTCCTCCCTTTGATGCATTCTGTAGACAAGATAAAAGCATATTCATGCCATTAGGCTCTTATGGAGTACAAAATGCTATTAAAAATAAAACACACCCCAAAACCCCCCCAGTGAAAATAAAACACCCCCCACCAAATCCTACCTGGTTCACTTAGCATATTTTCATCACAATTTTCTGTGAAAACTTAATATCAGCACAAATCCTCCATACATTTGGCACTTTTAAAAAGTTGCACATTTTTTCAGAAACTAACAGGAAGCTTTTGACAATGAAAGTCTGGCCTCCTCACTCACCTTCTGACCCTGACATCACACCTTGCAGAAATTAAATCAGCTCAGGAGAAAACTGGACAGTTGTCGACCGACAGAGGACAAGGGCTTAAATTACCCTGGTATCTTTTTGTAAGTTGTGCCTTCTATTTTGGTGCTGAAAATGTGACTCAAAACGGTGTTGTTAACAACAAAAACCAACACAAAATAGTCTTTGTCACTGCTTGCAAAGCTGAAGCATAGCATTAAAATGCTTATAAATGCACAAGCTGAGAAAGCTGAGTACAACTGCTAATGGTGTTGTTATCAAATATTTTTTAAAGCCACAGGAGGCTACAAATGAGAGGTCAAAGCTCAGCTTACACCTGCATATCCGATAATTCTTTTGTTTCCTACTGTTCTTATTCGTTTCTCTGCTCACTAATGTGGACGTACAGTCAAGCACCACAACAGGCAATATTCCCAACAAAGCTCGTTCACAGCCTTCCATCCTCTCCTCTTACCTGATACAAAGGTATCAAGATCTAAATGTCCTTTGCTATCAAGACTCAGATATACTTGATCTTGGAGAGAGAGAGAGAGAGAGAGGGGTGAACTCGGACTCAATTTTCAGAATCCTGTATGAGCATTTTTCTTGACAATCCTTACGTGCTGAGATGAAGGGAAGCCACGGCCCTTACGCCTTTACAAATGTTAAAATGCTACACCCTTGCGAAAAGTCCCATAAATAATTTTACACATGAGTAGTCTTGCTGCCTAATTAATGTCCTTACCAATTTCAGTGGAATGGCTCAGATGTTGGCACTTGCATGCCGGAACTTCAGAAATTCATTCCACTTTTATATCTTTAGCTATTTTCATACTCAGAGTTTTACAGCCTGTTCAGCTTAAGAGTAGGATTTTCCTGGGTTTTATATGGCTTTTTCCAGTTTCAAAGGCCTATTGGTAAGCTGGCAAAAACCAGTTTTGTCAAGTGTTAAAAAAAAAAAAATCCAGACTACAAAAGAAAAAAGGAAATGAAAACGGTTTGGATCAATTAAAGCTTGCTTGCTTGCCAGTGTTTTGATAAGGTCACTGGGAACTAAGATGAGTGGCAGGGTCAGGCTTCAGGAACGTCTGGAAACACAAACTCATTTGTGTGTGAAATGCAATAGGAAACTCTTAAGGGAGGTTTAAGAGACACCAGGCTGTGGGCACTGTATCATCACAAAATTCATTTGTGTATCTTTAATACAAGCCTGAGAAATAAAATAATATAAAAAGCTATTGTCCATGTCCTGTGAAAAATGAAATTCGCTGGACCAGATACCCCATCTTCCTTAAAATAATGCAGCCTTCATCACTTCTGCACTTGGATCTTTGTGATGACTTTCAAGTCATAAACTGCTTGAACTGTTAACTCCACTGCTGCTTTTCTTTATTGAAAGGCAGGCAGAGCAGCAGCCACTGCACACTGTCATAATTTCTCCTTAGCTGACACACTTAAGTCAGTTCATTCATGGTTGGCAGTTTTTTGAGAAACCCAAAGATTGGAAAAAATTTACAAGTAAGGAAATGGTTTTGACATTTGAGAAAAAGTGTTTCTGAATGGTAATGTATCCACAGCTCCAGGTTTTCAACATACAGTGCAAATTAACAATATCCACTGTAAGTCTTTTATTCAATACCAAAAGTGAACTGTGTTCGCAATATTGATATTATGTCTTCATTTCATTGGGCACCTGGTAGCAGAATATGTGATGTTATAGGTACCAACTGTCCCATGCAAAATTTTTATTTATTTTTAAAAATTGTCAATATTTATTATATCGTGTTTTGTTTTGATTAAAAAACCTAAACAAAAAACCAAAACCAACAAAACCCCAGCAAGTTCTGTTCATTTATGTTGATATGCTTTGACCAAAAAGTGTAGAAGAAAATAATAAAAATAAAATATGCACCACCAATGTAGTGGATGTTTCTTACTGTTTCTAAATGTTGCACCTGAGATGCAACAAGCTTCTATAAAGCTTTAATGCCAACAGTAATTCTGGCAACATTAAACTTTGTTTGCTGTTTTAATCACTTTGTCAATAAAAGTACACCAGAGCATAATTTTCCCTTGATATAAATATGCAATTAATATTAGTACTAATGGATTCTATACATGAACACAGAGAAAAGTATGTGGTTCTGTAATCCTTGACAGGCACACATGAAGCAACTCAATCATGGCAAAACCAAGTAATAATCACAGGTAAAGAATTTACCACAGCGCAACTCATCATACAACATAGCCACTGATAAAACAAATGACTGGAAAACCAATACTGGAAAGAGGTCAAAGAAATAGATAAAATAAAGTTATAATTCAACACTGAGAGGATGATCTTGCTCATGGTACTCTCATGCACCACTTTTAAGCGCACAGTCACAGCAATTGCTTTAACTACACTGCAGAATTTGTACTAATTAAATACATTAAAAGGGCCATTGTACACCAAACAAATAAGCAAAGTTTGTTATTGCAGATTAATAGAATAATTGGATCATTTCCCAGTTTGCTTGCAAAAGGAAAAATTCTTGATATTTTAAAGTATTGGCATTGCTACTGTGGATCATTCTATTTTCCTTGCAAAAGTTAGTAGAAGTATGTTCACAGCTACATTAGGACAGAAGGTGTATTGTTCAAAACACACACATGGGCTGGTTTGCTCGCACTGAGTTCCAAGACATTTAGACTGGCTACGTCTCCGGGCTGTCTCATCCTTCCTGCTGTACCCCTCTGTGATGTACTCACATTGCAAGTCTCATTTTGCCTTAAGTAGGTTTTAGATCAGCCTTTATGCTCAGATAGCTCTTCCCCTCAGTAAAAGGCAAGACTATCATTATCAGGATGTTTTCTATGATATATACTATATATAAAAGCATATACAGATTATATACCCATCTATACATCACCACGATGTTTCATTGGATCCCAGTATACTGTGGGATTTCTTTGTTCCTACATATATTCTAAAAATGAAGGAGCACTGACACTTCTAATTTAAAAGTCCATAGACTGGAAAGAGAGAGGCAAGTGGCAGCAGGGAATTTGCCAGGGGTATTTCCACAAGGTATCTGCAAGTAGAATTATTGTAACAACTTTGATCCTTTGTCAAACATTCAATTTACACAATTTTCAAACACCTGCTTATCCAGTTGAAGAATGCACTAGAAACTTATCCTTTCCATTAATTTCTGTGGGATAAAAGATTTCTTAGTACTGAGTGCCACTTTCCATTCTCATCACTCCTCCCTCTAAAGGAAGGCTTTTTCTTTTCCTTTTTTTCTTGAGATTTAATTAACAAACTAGTTTGCAAGATTGTTTATCACAGGAAAAATACTGTCTTGTCCTGTATCTCCCACTGGAACAGAATGCTAACAAACATAAAACTTTTTCTGGCAAAATTCTTAAATACAGCTCAGCCTTAAGTGAGAAAAATATTTTGCCATTTACTGTTCAATTCTCAATTCACTTTAAGTTGTCCAAAGGAGCAAAAGTCTACCTGATACAGCAAACAGCTGAGATCAGATGCCTGCTGATCTAATTCAAAATAAAAGTTACTAACACCTGCTTTCTTAGCTGCTCACATCAGAGGCTGCCACAGGAACAGCCGCTTTTCAAGCTCTGGGTTAGGAACATGCCTGAGCTGCTGTTTCTCACCTGGAGCTGCTGTTATTTCTCCAGAAGCTGAGATAATGTTCTGAGAGAACCCAGTGACATCTAAAGCACTAATTTTAGAGAAACTGAGGAGGAGTCGTTTGTTTAACTACGATCAAGCATAAAGAACTTTTTACAACATAAATGGGAAGAACTGCACAGAGTTGTAATTTGCCACCGTGTTGCTCCTACTACTGGGAGTTTACTCCCGAAATAAATCTGAGCCACAGAGCTGCCGTGGCACAACTCCAGGAGCACCAGCAGACATTCATGGGAAAGAGTCGCTGGCCACATGCTGGGGTCTGCACTGTAGGCACGACACAGGATGTGAGCCAGGACCCCCGTGACAGCAAAACACGCAAAGGAAAGCCTCCTGCAGGGGAAGGGTGGCCACATCAGCAGGGTGGTTACCCACTGACACCGCGAACTTTATCTCAAAACACTGCTTTAAATAACTTTTAAATAAGGTTTGAGAGAACTTGCAGCACTTTGCTCGCTGACACAGCTGTTTTAGTAATGACAGAAATGGGTTAATCTTCAGAAATCACACTCCTTTGAGTGTATTTAGTCAAGAGGAAAAACTCTAATTATGAGATTGTGCTGTCAAATAAATGCAAATTCGCATCTTTCATATTCTGGGTTAAAAGCTCAAACTCATGTCTATTACAAATTAAAATCAATACTTGAAACCTTTTCAGCTTTCAGTAATAAGCAACAACCAAAAGAATCAGGTTAAGAAATATACTGGTAGACACAGAATGAATTATTAAATAAAACTTGGGAGAGTAAGGCATTTATATTGCACACATTTAAATATCAATTAGGAAAAAACCAATAAAGGATGATGAACTGAATCATCTCTGTTTTACAACCAACCCACTCTAAAATTGACTGAAGGTAACAGAGAAACGAAGCTTGCAATGTAAATTTCATTCCGTTTGAAATAGGTTAAAATTTTTAATTTATTAACCAGCTGAAATTTACAATCTTTGAGCTTAAAATTAATAAGAAATGCATTTTTAGAAATAAATTAAATAGAATCATGGTACCTGCTATGCACAGCATGCTAGCAACCCCCTAAAGGGAAAATCCAAGGATCTGCTCAGAGAAAACATAAAATTGCACAGAAAAAAAACCCACCAAGAAGTTTAAGAGCTGCTCATTTACTATATTGCAAACCATTTCTTCATAGGAGTAATGGCAAGTTATGCATCAATGAAGAGTTCAAATCTGACTTCTTTGTCGATGTCTATTACCACATCTAGAGCCCTCCAAATCACCACCACGTCCTTTCTAACCTCGTTAAAGTACTACAGAAGTTGTAGTGTGGAGATAGCAAAGCCTTCAAGCAGTCATTTAGAGGTACTCAAGATTTTAGAAGTACCTTGCAAGCTGTAACTATCTCATATCCCCACCAC
>VYZQ01039969.1:0-15563 GCA_013400655.1 Mystacornis crossleyi
TGTGTGACTTCTCAATAAGAGTTGAAAAAAATAAGTTTCTAGGAACTTGGTGTGTGCAGACGTATTTTCAGCAACAAAACTGATACTACACTATACCAGAGCATTATGAGTTTTATACCCATGTAGAATTTTACTCTCGTCTTTCATGACTGTTCTTTTAAAGCGTAAAATAGAATCTCATCTCTTTGACCATACATGGTTCTTTTTGTTTGGGTAAGCAGAACTCACATAATGTAAGTGTAGAATTTTAATTCTAAACTCTCTGTAACGTAGTTTTGATTTGAGCAACCTCTTACTCTATGTTACAGCTGTATGTCTTGCTTTTGGGAAAGGATTAACTACAATAATACAATCGCTTTAAATCCATTAGAACATCCAGTATTTATGGGGATATTTTAATGAGTCTTTTGAAAAACCCTACTTATAAGGTGAGTATTTAATATATTTTAGAAAGTTATGTATTCCAGTAGACTATTCCAGTAGACTATAGTGGCATGACTGGTGTTACTAAGTGCATCTGTTTTCCCCACAAACAGACATAAATACAAATTATTTTTGTTGTTTACATTAATATTTATGTTTCAGGGTCTGCATATGTAATAGGAGTTCTGCTGGAAATGAAGTCTGTTCCAGGCTGCTTATTATACATATGAAGCTTTGTACCCATTGTTTTATTCCAGTTATTTTAAAAATAGAAATCAAACAGATTTCTTTCTTCCCTAATATGCATATTGGATCTGATACAAGGACTTTTAGATTGCAGACAGCTAAAGAACATAAGACTGGAGTACCTTTTATTTCATTATTTTAGCTTCAAATCTTAGGTGCCTTACTTCTTTACAAAAGCATTTCTCAAGGAAATATGGGCAGTGCTGTGAGGTGAACATTTAATCCAGATGTTTCTAAAGTGCTCTAAGAAAGCCATCAGCTCTTGTTGAGCAGTTTGTACATGTTTTTCTTTTCTTTCTGTCAAACTAAAAAATCTTCTAGTTATCTCAGCAGGAGAATGCTATGTACAAGTGCTAGAGGAAAATAATATGAATTTTCTTGAGTTTACTCAATATACGGTAACTCAAAACATCAGCACATTACACCAGAAATGTAACACAGGAAGTATTTATGAATCTATTATAGGTAAGGGTTTTACCTTTCCTTTAAATCACCAAAAGATGTAGGTGTTTCTTTTTTTAATGTATAGACATGTACACAATATTTTTAAATTTGTTTTGGTTTTTTCCAAATTTCCAATGTATACCCAAGGCACCCAAATTCTCCAACTGCAAAAACCAATGCCTGAGTCTGTCTGAATGTTTCTCTTGGCTTCAGTGACCCAAGTTCAAATCCAGTAAGTACTTGGAGGGTAATGAACTCAGGTGATGTCTTTATTAAGGTTTTTGTGGCTCTGGAGTTGCTGGCAGGATGTTTCCAGGCTGCTGAAACTTAAACACACTTGGCTGTGTCTGCTGCTGTCAAACGTGCTGCAAATTCTTGACTCAGCAGCAAACAAGGCTGTGGTCTGCAGCTGCCAGCACTGATCCATCCTTTCTCTGGATGATTGGCTGAGGCCTCATTTTGCCGGTCTCAGTTGCATCAAGTCATGTGCCTGCACGTTGCTGCTGAGATTTTGGGTGTGGGAGATCCTGGAGCAGACCTGGCACTTCTGTGCCTCGGAAATAATGGAGGAGGGTATGGCAGCCACCAGCTGGAACAGTGAAGAACAGCAGCCAGCGCTCTGTGCCATGTTTTGGTTAGCTGGGAGTAGGTGAAGGAAGAAAACTCTGCTGCTGCTAGGATAAGTCTGACAGCTCCTTCTTCCTGTTTCATCCTTTCTGGCTGCAGATGTCGAATTTGGGTAAGTATGCTGCAGTTTGGGAGAGATTCACTGGTTATAGATGCCGTCTCTGGGTGGACATGGAGAAACTCAAACCCCAGAACCAGACAGCTCTTATGTCAGCTGGTCACCACGAGTACCCAGCAACCGCGGTTGAATCCTCAAATTTCAATTCATCTGCCCCAGAGCTTTGACGATATGCAGAAGTTATTCTGCACTTTTTAGTGGCAGCAACCATGTTGTGTGAAAAGGGATTGTCAAAATACATATTATGTACCAGGACATGAGCTGTTCTGGCAGAATGAATCCTGTTAGCATCATATGAATATATCCTTAGCACACCCCATGTTAATACCTTCTAGGTCTGGCAGAAAGGGCTGCATGTTTCAAAAGCACCTTCATGCAGCATCATAAGACTGCCACAAATAGCATTTCATTAGTAAGGAAGTGGGAAATACGTCTTACCTGAATTTCTTGTCAGGGTGAAACATTAAAGGTAAAACTGACAGATTAATCAGTTCCTAGTAGAGAGGTTTATGAGGAAAAATTCCCACCCAAGCAGTGTTTCTGTTTAGAAGGAAACTGCATATCTCTGGCTTTATGTAAGAATTGATTCTTGGTCATTACAAATGCAAAAATCCCTCCTGTGTCTGTCCTTAGCTCTGCTAGCAGAGTGAAAAAGAAGGAATTTCCCACAGCTAATAAATGTCACAGCTATTAGACATCACACTTATTTTTTGTGTCTGTTTACAAATCTGTGAAGGAGTTGCTTAAACATTTTTTTTTTGTGAAATAATCTTATTTTGAAATCCTGTCTGGTGCTGGATAAGTTTGAAGTCTGACAGACCTTGGGTGCTCTGCTGCCCAGAACAGTTAACACAAGTAGGTTGTTACACCTGGAATGTTGTGGCTGAAGGATTCCAGAGCATCTGTGGGGTGTTCCCATATTGCTCTCCACATAACCCAATTCCCATATTGCTCTCCACATAACATTCCAGGTTTCTTAGAGAATTCTCGGTATTTCTTTATTTTTTTTCTTCTGTGTATTTTTTCATATGCTGAAAACCTACTGAGGATAATTAGCAAATAATCCTCTGAAAGATTATCTAATTAATGGGAAATTGGAGTCTTGCAGCTTGACTCTGGCGATGAAAGGAACCTATGTGTCTGTGTGCACAATGGTCCCGTGTTCTTTCCTTAAAGGATTTCAGGGATGTAAAGTGATAGGTTGGGAAGGCTCTAAATCTTTTCATAATTAACGTATAATCTAATAAAATAATGAGATTGTGTTACATATAAGAATTTGGGTAAACTTTGCCAATTTAAAGGAGATACTGAACGTGGCTGAAATGACCAGTTTCTGTGGTAGTTTACAGAATCAGGATCACTTCTACTTGATACTTATTTATTGGTGACATTCATCAGGATCCTTTCTTTAATGCTTATTATGACTAAATGACTAATTTTTTGCCATCATAGTTAAAAGCAGCAAATTTTGCACCATGTCGTGCCAAAAACCGCTACCCTCATAGGCTTGATATTTTCTATTAAAATTAACTTAATCAGAAAAAAATATATTTCAAGATTTTATTTGCTTGCCTAATCAAACCTGTATTTCAGTGATAATAACTGATGTGCTAATATAGTTTAAGAGTCCTGGGCGAGTAAACTGCAATCTGCCTCCCCACCAGCGGCTCCAGCCTTGCACGTGCCTTCTTTTGTGACTTGCACGTTTGGGGTGTGTGCAGGTTTTCAAATGTAAATGAGATAATCCTCATTAGATGGAAACTGGGCGTGTCAGTGCTCTTTTAGAATAACCCCTTGGCCTTTTCCCCTCAATCCAAATCACATCATGGCACAGGCAGAGGCCGCCACGCTGTTCAAACAGCAGACAAGGGCTGACTCTGATGCAGAGGCACATCCTCTCAGAAGGAGCAAGTGTTGATTGAACACATTTGCTGAACATCCCTTGAGCCCTGCAGCTCTGTTTATAGTACTTGCCTTTGCTCTGGAGGGAACTGATTAACTCTATTTAAATGCTACAGCAGCCGCCAAAAGTGGGCCTGAAAGAAAAATGAGAAGATGAAATATCTGTCTGTCTGCCTATCTATAAATAAAATGCAGGGAATGATTAAAGATGAGTCTGACCTTATTTAATGCATTCCCTTATAGATCTTTACAACATTGCTGCATATTTGCCAACAAAAATCCCCTCCTCCCTAGTGTAATTTGATTCTGCAATCATGTCTATAAGTAATAAAAAATATAAATATGTGTTATCAGGCATGAGTAGAAGCTCCATACTCTCTGCATGGAAAGGAGGGTACAGGGTAGAAAGCTCACAAAAGAGGCTGGTTTCTGTCTTGGTGGTTTTACATTGCAATACCTATGTGGATGTCTTCATAGGCCTTTGCAGTGGAAAGTTGATTTTTTTAAAGGGCTGGTTGTTCTTTTTTCTCTTTGCCTGCATATTTGTTCTTAAACTATTTTAAACAAAAAAAAACTAGGGCTATCCAATTTATTTCTAGATTTGTCTCAAATACTTTCACGAATGTAGAATTAAAAATAATGGAATCACTGTTACAGGTTTACAAGTACAAGCTTTGAAACTCAGCTAGAGGCAGATGGGAGTGTTATTATCCTGAAAAGCTGTTCAGTGTTTATGATTAATAGCCAAAAGGAATTAAACATTAAAATATCCAAAGCTGTTAATTGGATGTCTCCACAAAATATTCACTTTAGAATATTGAGAAAATTGAGAATATTGAGAATATTTGAAAAAAAAATTACTTGACATACCTTAGGTTTCTTAGTTGAAATAAGTTATTGTGAAGGTCTTGCTTTCTGATACACCTGAATTCTTCAGGACTGAAAATTAGTTGCAACTGCTCTTGTCTGGGCTCAAGATACAGAAGTCGTTACTACGCTGCTTCTCATAAAAAATATTAACATTTTTCTGGTTTGCACTGTTGAAATTCTTCAATGTTCAGTGAATCACAGTATGACTGATCTGTGTAATATTTCTTCCTCTAATAAAACTAAGAGGAATACTGTGCCCGTTCCACAAACAATAGCCGCATGAGATATATTCAAGATTTATGTTCATTTATGAAATATTTAAAGTAAGAGCACTTCGCAGCACGGGGAGATGTCAGCGTTGTCATGGCAACAGATGAAGATGTGGCAGGATGGATGAAGCAGGGCTCAGCCTTGCCCAGGCTGGGGCCAAACCTCACCTGTGGGTCGGAGCCTCTCACCTCCCGAGCTGGGGGGTGCTGCTCTCGCTCTGCTCGGGCAGCAGATGCTGTGGGAGGTGGCAAAAGGAGTAGTTTGGCCTCGGGGGGTGAGTTTGAGGACATTTTTTAAGCCTCCACATAATTTCCCTTGTTCTCTCCCATTTGAGGCATTTTCTGCTGGTGACACAAGGCTGGGGCCTGAGAAAGGATCTGCTGGTGATGGGTGCTGACAAGTGTGACTGTTCTTGTCTTTGATGGTTTAGGCCAGCTCTACTTCTTCCATTCTGTGTTTCCACAAATGTCACAAATGCCATATCTGTCAGCTCAGTTTGGTTTACCTTCCCTCCTCCCAGTGCACGTATAACTGTGCCTACACATACGTGGAAAACACATGGGAGCATCTGTTTAGCACTTTTCCTGGGCTAAGCTGTCCTTTTCTTTAGTTGGAAGATGCAGACAAGTGGCTAGTTTGCATTTGATTCGATGTGAGTTCTGCTTTGTACTTCCTTACGGCTTCTCAAATCCTTAGTAACACCCTGGGGTGAGGGAGTGGTTTTGGCCAGTTGTTTTTACTGTGTTTTTTATTACTTGAACAGCTTTGGGGAAGGTGCTTGTTCTGCAGTAGTTCCAAAAGAAACCAAGAGGAAAATAAGAACACATAGTTGTGTAAATTTCATGTTCTCGTAATGGAGTTATGTGTCACCAGAAACACATTGCACTAGAATCTATTACAGAGAGGACCTGCATCTTTAAAGTAACATCAAGATGTATCATTAAGTGACCAGACTCTTTAGGAAATCACCTCATCTCCACAGGATCTGCTGTGTAGACACTCCTCTGTCTTTTAATGCTTATAATAATCTGTACAAACCTGTGTAATGACATTATACAGGGCTTCCTTTGATGCTGTCTCTAGATATTTTTATTCAGATAACATTTCTGTCTGCTTGTGAAATAAAAGGTGAGTTACATATTGTTCTTCAAGCTACACTAGGGTTTCTTTAAGAAAGAAAGGATATTTTCATTATCCTTGCTGTGATAAAATTTTACATGGATTCTTAAGTAGTTCTTTGGAAGTTTAAGGATGGACCAATACCTTAGTGATGTGCTTTATTTTGACAGTTATTTTGCCTATGGATCAGAACTTTCTCACAGAGTTAATTTTTTAAGGAATTGAAAATGTTCTTGGTATGGAACGGAACAAATTTAAAGTGGTGCTGAGAGGAAACAGATGCTGTACATCCATTTCAGGTCAGCTGCCAAAAATTAAAAAAAAAAATTTAGCACCAGCAGATTTTTTTACTTTTCTGAGAGTTTGTCTGAACATCACAGAGTGTTAAAAGCCCAGCCCCTGACTGTTGTCAGATCCAAATTTGCAAATAATTTGCAAATAATCTTTAATCTTGTAAAGAATTAACCTTTTCTTAAGGTGTAAAAATTTGAATCTGTGCATTGCTGGATGCCAACTCAGACTTCTGTCTAAATCTGCCAAACTTGTATCAATAAATGATAAAGACTGTGTAATTTATATAGGTGGAACCTAAATTATAAAGGGAAACCGGATTGGCACAAACAGCCAATTTGAATGAATGTTAAATGTCTAATTTTACTGAGTATTCATAAAATTGTTTCCATTTGTTTTTGCATATATTCTTCTGGCTGTCTCAATGAACTTTTCTTTCTGAGACTGCTTTCCATGGTACCTGTCATGAAATTAATCATCTGGCCCGTGTTCAGCGCTGCAGTTCCGAAATGCCAACACCTGTTTTTACAATTTCTTTCACAGTAGAATTTAAGAATTCATTGATTCCATTTGCGTCAGTATAAAGCTTCAGACTTTTAATCCTGAATTTCTTAAAGAACATCAAACATTTGGATCAAATAATCACTGCTTCTTGTTGTTCCATGACATAAAATGATAGCAGAAACAATTGAGAGAGTAATTTGTATTAATGTACAGCATTAAAAAAATAATTCACGGTTTTATTTAAAGTTCTTGCCATCATATTTACTTAATAATTCCTGATAAGAACCTTTTACTCCTTTATTGTGTTTTCTTTTGAGTAAATGCTTCATTTGCAGCAAAAGCAATAATTGGTCAAAAGTCATTATCCAGTTCTTAAGGAAGTGGCTTATTTTGGACCCTACTTTATCAGTATTACACCCCAACAAGACATTACCTATTGAGACTCTGATACTGAAAATATTTCCAGTTAACTTAGTGTTAATGAAAGCGTTCTGTAAATGCACGGGAGTCAGTGATTACCAGATCTCTGTGCTCAGATAGGCAGCGAGGTCCCCGCTGTGGGCTGCTGCTGTGTCACTGTCAGATGAGATCTGGGCCAGGCCAGCACTGGGGACCAGCCTAGGACACTGTGGATGCCAGCCGGAGTCACGGGGAGGGGGTATTTGAGCTACTAATGGGCAAGATTATTTTATAACTAATCATCATTGTAGGAGAACAGGTGAACGCAGGTATTTCTCTTCCAGTCTGGAAATGAGAAGAATATTAAAAGCCAGTGAGTGAGTTTGCTCGTAATTCCCATTGTAAGTTTTGAAACCTGTTGATGTGGTCGAGGAGAAGCACATCTCCACCAGTGAAATCAGGCAGGAGTCAGTGCTGGCTTTAGCACACAGCTGGCCAGGTAGGGGCCTGTCATTTGTTCCTGTTATGGCTTATGGCAAAAGCAGATTCCAAAGAAGCCTTTTATACCAAAGAGGGATGTTTTTGCTATGCATTCCTGGGAATATCATGCATGTGAAGGAAACAAATGAAAAAAAGTAAACAAATGGAATCTTTAGAGTATGATTTAGGCTTTTGATCCTTCTGAATTTTCCTTGTTGTGACTGGGATCCCTCAAACCTCGTTCAGGATTTCGATTACATCAGTTTGGAATGTCTGTTGAAGGTGAATTGCCATTCCAAGAGGTCATTTGTGTACCAGAGTTTTGGATAGCATAGCTCCTGGATAGTTTGTACCGTCTTGTGGCTGATAACTCAAAATACAGTGCAGTACTAAATGCCACAGAAAGTGGGCTTGCAGTGTACCTGGTGACTGATCCTGAACCATGGCTCTTTGTTTTCTGTCATATAATTATGAAAAATGCAAAGGAGGCCAGAAATAAATGATTATTTTGTTTGAAATGATGAGCCTATAAATATATGCATATTATAAACATAGGTTTCTGTGCCATAAGAGCTTTCTGACACATGGGAGATTGCAAATCCACTTAACAAACATTATTAGAGCTACCTGTCTGCAGTGTGGATGTTCAGAATGATCACCTCCTTTCCTGTACCAAGATACATTCCTGCTGCTGAAGAAATATGAGAAATGTTCTAAAGCCCTTTCAAGACTTTTTGTGTGAACTGTGACTAATCTCATGGCTTCCATTTGAAGCATCTGTGTCATTCCTACTTCCTACCCCAGAAGAGCCTCAGCTCTAGCTCTGATTTAATCTTCTTCTCCCTGGTGAGTCCTTTCAGTTGGCTTTTCTTTATTTTCTTTTTTGGCAAAATGAGACAGTGTATGGCAGCAGGTTTTTTAAGGGATAGTATGCAAAGGAAAGTAATCAGGATACTTAAGAAACTGTTAAAAATTCTCATTTGAAGAAAGGATATTATCTTTCAACATTTCAAACATATATTTGCAAAACAATGTTTTCGCTTGTAAGTATTCTTTTATCCAGCACTACCACTGATCAAGTTATCTCAATAATTTCCACAGATATTTTTAGACTTCTTTACTACACTCTGTTCAAAATGGGAAATTCTAAATTTTGGCTGAGTGTTACAAACACAGACAATTGTATGAAGACTAGATACAAGTAGTATAAATAAACAAGCATATCTGAGGAACTTGGTGTAAATTTACACAGTCTGAGACTCTGGACTCTCACCTCTTATGTATGCAATCAAGTTATCATGAAATAAACAGTGAGGTGAATTTAGAGTACTCCGAAACTCACTGTAAGTCTCTTTGCACAGGTGACAAAAAGTAACTTGTTCTTTCTGGTTTCCAAAAGTAAGCTACTTTAAACAGAATAATATAATCTACTTGTTTGAATGTTACAATAATATCTCCTTGAGTCGATATGCTTGGGGGTAAAGGAAAATATTTGTTAGGCTCTTCTGTAACAAGACCACAAAGGTAACTAACTTGTGTGCTTGTACACATAACTTCAGATCATTTACATTCATTTTACACTGCTGATTTTTTTATTCTGGATTTTTCCCTTAAAGTGGCTGAAGGAACTTGCTGCAGTCTCTTTCGTGCTGCTGCAAAGCAGACTTAGCACTGTCCTATGGCCACCAGGCAGCTGGAAGGAGGAGTAAGAGCAACCCAGGAAAACAATACAATAACTTGTAAACTTAAAAGGATGCCTCGCCTGTGGGGCGGGCTGTGAGGTCTGCCAGAGCAGTGGCTGAGCGAACGTAATGAGAGCTGTCACTGACTGTGAAATACCTGTTCTGGCTTGGGAGGCTCTGCAGAAGGAACAGTTTGCATTTCCCTCCTCAGGCAGCCGGCGAGGGAAGTCACGAGTGGAATCCCGGGTGAAACCCCCAGGGGCAGGGGGCTTGCGTCACTGAGGGGCTCAGGCTGGGGCCGCTCTGCTGCATCAGGCCCACGAAGTTTAAAGCCTCTCCTTGCCAAGGAAGGAAAGCACCAAGGAAGGAAAGCACCAAGGAAGGAAAGCACCACGCCTGATGCCGTGGGAATAGTGAGCAGGGCATCTTTGGTCAATCTGCAGTGCTACAGTAGTGTTAGAGTTCTCAGTGCCACCACTTCGACTGAATTAATCTCAGGTTTAGGATCAGGATTGGTGACTACAAGGCCAGACCACTGGTTTTTTGTAAATACAAGTCCAGCATTCTGGTGTTAGTAATTCTAGGTTTCTGCTTTTTTTAAACCAGCAAGTATTTTCAGCAGGATTTACAAATGAACAAAGAAAACCAGCGCAAACCCATCACTGCTGGTATACGGAGCCAAAGGATGGGCAGATACTGGCTGATCTCTAAAAAGAGAGCAGATGAAGATGTAAGAATGATAAAAGTGCATGTGTGCGCGTGCACATGTTTGGGGTTTTTTGCTTTCAACAATCTGAAAAAATGTTTTAAAAAATACAGTGTTGTCAAAAATTTTAAAAACTTTGCTGTGTGATATTGTAGAAGGCATTTTAACCCATTTAAAGTTAGATCCATTCTCAGAACGGCAACTGCAGAAATCTTGAAACTGGATTTTCAGAGACTATGCTTTTCATTTCAGAAAAATTAAGTCAGGATATTTTAGATTATTCCATTGTTGGAATTGTTGGTGCTTAGTATCTCCCACTGAAAAGTCATTTGGATTCCAAGTGAAGTGCGTATCAACTGCTTTAAACATTCCCTGTATACTGACACTTAAAATTTCCATCTTAGTTTGGAAGGCTGCACAACAGGAAAGAAAAGCGAGAAGATCAACAGCAGAAATTCTTTGTATGTTAAAAATATACTTGTATGCTGCCTGACATAACAGGTTTTGTCCTGGAAATATGTTTGTAAAGCTTTTCAAGAGCTTGCTCCTTTGAGTAGTTGTGCATGGAACAGAAAAAAATAATTGATGTAGTTTGAGTTTTATTGACATGATTACATGTTGTAAATAGCAGTGTACAACTTTGTAATATCCCCCTGTCTTATCATCACATTTTTTATGATATTATCTGGACTGTTTTCTGTCCAAATAAATTAATCTCATCTCATCAGAGAGGTTTGCAAGTCTTCTGTTAACTTTGATCAGAATTAGCAGAAGATGTGTCAAGCCAATTACTCTAGAATTGGGCAGATGCAGAGCAGTGTGGTATGTCAATCACTTAGTGGGTTTTCTTTTAGTTTTACCATCCTGCATCCAGCAGGGAAGCTTTTCCCAGTGTTTGAATTGCTGGATATGATTTCTTATTGCTGCCTGCTGTCAAGACTGCAACTGGAAGAAAACTGTTCTAAAATGTTTCTGTTAGAAAATGTGCGTTACAGGTTTGCAAGATTATTTAGAATTATTGCATTTAAAAGCTACTAACAGAGCTTGTTTTAAAAAACACAGGACAACAGAAATTTGTTAGTAAGGCTCACATTTCATTTTAATTTTTTCTTAATGACTTGGAGCTCACGCCTAATGTACTACGTTGGGTTTGCTCTCGAGCTGCAGACTAAGCCTGAGTGCGGAGCTATTTTATGTGTGCAGTGTGTCTGTGGCATCCNATCAACTGCTTTAAACATTCCCTGTATACTGACACTTAAAATTTCCATCTTAGTTTGGAAGGCTGCACAACAGGAAAGAAAAGCGAGAAGATCAACAGCAGAAATTCTTTGTATGTTAAAAATATACTTGTATGCTGCCTGACATAACAGGTTTTATCCTGGAAATATGTTTGTAAAGCTTTTCAAGAGCTTGCTCCTTTGAGTAGTTGTGCATGGAACAGAAAAAAATAATTGATGTAGTTTGAGTTTTATTGACATGATTACATGTTGTAAATAGCAGTGTACAACTTTGTAATATCCCCCTGTCTTATCATCACATTTTTTATGATATTATCTGGACTGTTTTCTGTCCAAATAAATTAATCTCATCTCATCAGAGAGGTTTGCAAGTCTTCTGTTAACTTTGATCAGAATTAGCAGAAGATGTGTCAAGCCAATTACTCTAGAATTGGGCAGATGCAGAGCAGTGTGGTATGTCAATCACTTAGTGGGTTTTCTTTTAGTTTTACCATCCTGCATCCAGCAGGGAAGCTTTTCCCAGTGTTTGAATTGCTGGATATGATTTCTTATTGCTGCCTGCTGTCAAGACTGCAACTGGAAGAAAACTGTTCTAAAATGTTTCTGTTAGAAAATGTGCGTTACAGGTTTGCAAGATTGTTTATTTAGAATTATTGCATTTAAAAGCTACTAACAGAGCTTGTTTTAAAAAACACAGGACAACAGAAATTTGTTAGTAAGGCTCACATTTCATTTTAATTTTTGCTTAATGACTTGGAGCTCACGCCTAATGTACTACGTTGGGTTTGCTCTCGAGCTGCAGACTAAGCCTGAGTGCGGAGCTATTTTATGTGTGCAGTGTGTCTGTGGCATCCCTGCTGTCAGAGCATCCCCGTGCTACAACGCTGAGGGAGGATTGATGACAGGGCTCTTTATTGCAGCCCTTAGCAATACATTGCTGAGATGAACACATTGTCGGAGGAAGGGATTTGTCTGAAGGGCCTGCAATTCCTCCCGACAGTTACATTCAACAGAGAACCAGCAGACAGTTGCTTCTCTCCCTGGAAGGTTTGTTTATACTTCAGCTGAGAAAGATAAAAGCACAGAGGATTTACTTTTTTTTATTTTTCTTCCCGACTTTTGATCTATTTAGCAGAATTGTTTGTGTTCAGAACTTGACTGTTCAATTAAGTTTGTGCACGAAGGGTCATCAGTTTTCATTGCTTGGTGATTTGTATTAAAGGAGCATTAATAATCCACTTCAAACTTGAAGATTTCTTGGCATTCCAGCAGCTGTACAAGAAGTAGACCCAGGGTCTGCTATCTTTTAGCTGGTGAGCTAAAATCAATCCATTTTACTTGAGTTACCTAGACTATTTAACTGCTTGTGCAAAGAACACGATCTTCCCTATCAGAGATGGAAATGTGAGCTAAATGTTACTTTGATCATGACACATGATAAAATATACAGAAACAGGCGCTAAAACCTGGCATTTGGTCTAACTGAATGAACAAGGTAACGTTTTCAGTCATCTCTTTATTTCCAGTTACCTGACCATAGAAATGAGTTTATAGTATAACAATTTAAGTGATAAACTGCCACAAATTATCTGACAATACAGTTAATGTAAATAAATATTGATAGGGCAGTATGGACGTTAAATTATGAATAAACTTGCTGATTCAAAGTGACCATTGTTGTTTTGGCATTTCGTAGGTTTATTAGCAAAATGGACAGGTAAAATTTATTATAACTGTGATAGTTTTCCCAATTTACCCTCAGTTCCAAAATATCTATTACTTTATTCCAATAATTCTTCCAGGTGTGAATTTTGGTGCTTTGTCAAATATACCACATAAAGAAATTCTTGAACATACTGTCCAGTAAAGGGACTGCAAGTGATTTTGCATTTTTAAAACTGCAGATTCTTAGAGCGTGGGCACAGCTCTGTGAGAGTTTTACTAGTTCCAGATGTTACATGGCAGGAATCGAACTCTCACTTGTTAAAAATGAAGATTAAATAGAAGGATTTAATGGGGTATGAAGAGCTGTGAAGAAGTATGTAGAGGTGTCCTTAGCATAACGTGCTGCGTTCTTAACTTCTGAGAACAGCTCTTCAGGCTCCTACAAGCAAAAATGGCCTGGAGAAGTCTGATCAGGTGTCCTTCTCCACAGCCAGCTGAGGTATCTACATTTTTTTACATCAAAAACTAACTTTAAATTGGAATTCTGTTTAGATGTGTATGTAAAACCAGGTTTTAAAGTTTCTCCAGTAAGTCACTGAGGTGCCTGGGATGGTGCATTCCTAACCTTCCTTTATAAAAGCAAAAGTCTCTAAGATTGTGCTATATTCTGGCAGCCTGCTTAATTGTACTTGGCAGCTTGTTTTGGCTCTGGAGCTGCTCACTAGCCTTCTAATTAAATAGGGGTGCCCTGATACGTGTCTTGCCTCTGAAATCGATTGAGATGATGAAAAGGGCTATGAAGGCAACTAATTATCTTTCAACAACCAATGCTTTTCAGTTCAGCTCTTCCCTGGTTTTCGTATTTCTAATTCATTTAAATGCTCAGAGAACAAACATTTCGTATGAGATGAAATGTCAGGAGTGTGAACTTCTTCTGGTCTTGTGCTCACACACCTTGTTCCATTCTTGGCACGTTCAGGAGAGCCATGCATAGAGAAATGAATATAAATCTCCAGCTTTGGTTTTGGTCAGGTGTGGATGGGCTCCAACCAGGGCAGCAGCCTTAGGTTTCCAAATCCCAAATGTAGACGTGAAGAGAATTTATTCTATTTCTGTTTATCCCCCTTAAGAACAGCATTGCAAGAGAAACACCTGTGAACTAAGGGAGGAACCAGACAAATATATCAAGGATAATGCCAAGAAAATATCTTCTTTTACCTTCATTAAAAAAATGGAACACAGATAGGTGGCTATACTAGAAATGGTTTTTTAAAAAAAATTTCAGCCTGCCTCTATGTTCTCAAGTACCTCAGTTTGAATGTAATTTTTAATAGCTCTTTCTTAAAAATTTTTAGGGTGTATTCATTAGTTGGTGTCCAGCTGGCAGTTTTGTATAGACTCTCATTTTTCTCTGTTACAAATTCAGAACTTTTTAAAGGGAGCTAAAATGAAGGATGCTTAAAATAGTCACCTTTGCATTCATGGCTCCCACTGCATTTGTGTTCCAGACGTTTCAGCAGGACAAAAATGAGCTTTAAAAACCTATCAGTGGGGGTGCACTAGTCACATCAGTTTCAGTAATTATTTCTTTGTATTAGTGCAAGTTAAAGGACAATGCAAAATTATTTTCAAAATGAATGTTTTTTTCAGCACTTGATACACTTCTGAAGACGTGCTGTATTTCTCTATAGAAGGAAATCTGCTTTGATTTTCAGAAATCTGTTCAAATACTTTTAGTATAAAAATAGTCTCTCACAACTGTTAAGCTGTGGGAATGCCATAAAGCTCCTACAGATTGTTTCTAATTGGGGTGCTGTTTTCCACGGGTAAAGTTTGCAGTTCTAAAAGTTAAGGCAGTGCTTTGAGAAGGGGAAATATCCTAAAAGGCAGCACACAGCACTACCCAGCTTATTTGAATAGATGAGAGATTCACGGTGTCTGCTGTCACTCTTTGCAGAGTTACTCCAGCCTTTCACAAGGTGAAATGCTTTTCCCTGTGTGTAACACCCTGAGTTGTGTAAGTACTTGCACCTGTTTTAGAGGTAGGACTCCTAGGAAAGGAGATGTTTAAGGGTTGGCAGTGTGGTGAGAGACTGTGCCAGCCACCTGGGCCTGCCTGCCTTTTCACAGTTACACTCTCTCTTCAGAGTCCGGTTCTTCTGGATTATTAAACTTATTCTGGATCCAGATCTTCCAATATCTCCTGTGGTCCCTGATCCAGTCCTGTTTCCTTTCCTCTGAAATAGGAAAACTACTGTAATTGTTCAGTTTGTTTTATTTTTGAGGTAATTGTAAATCCAGTTACGTGTCTATAATGACCTCAAAACCCGTAACTTCCTTCACACACAACTGAAAGGAAAAGTTAAAATCCGTAAAATGAAATAGATTCTAATTTGTTTGGAAAACCTCTCATGGTAAATACAAACTTTTGCAATGCATTTCTTCATCTGATGAGCTGCTTGGATTTTTACTGAAATTCTTGGGGAAAAAAAAGAACCTTGATCAAAAATTTGTATATTTACCTGGAATTTCAGTGGAAATATTCCCACCTGGCAGATTTCTATTTGTTCATAAGTTGA
>VYZQ01039969.1:17204-35186 GCA_013400655.1 Mystacornis crossleyi
TATCATTTTTTTTTTTTTTTTTTTTTTTTTCTTTTTGGCTGAGTAGAACCTCAATACTTCTCTTGCCTCCAGTCAGTAAAACAAAAAAATGAGAGAGATTTTGTGGTTGGAGAGTCTCCCAGGTTGTTAAATCTAGATAACCCTTGTCTGGATACAGCACGTTATGAATCTTGGCCAGAGGGCTTTAGAAACAGCTGCTGAGTGGGTCTGATATCACCCAACATTTGTGGTAATTTGTGGCTTTTTTAGCCAAGGCACCACTCCTTCCTTGTCCCTGTTCAGGGTCAAACTGCTTCCTTTGGTTTCAGAAGATGGTTCCAGGCTTGAAATGACAAAGCTTGTGGATTGTAGGCATAAGCTGCAAAAACCTCCCTGGTGAATGTGCGTTTGTAACATTCTAGGCCATTTCAGTCATTATATTTGGAGTTGGGGCATCAATAATACATAGTTTCATTAAAAGACAATGTGCTTTAATGTCATTGCAGTGAGTTATTTTGGGCGGTTCAAGTGACCCCATTTGAAATACAACAGATGAAACTATGCACCTGTATATTCAGTTGCAGAGAGCTTGCACCACATACCTAGCTGGTTTTTTATAGATCTAAAAGTTTCATTGTTTCTATTCTTAAATGCCAACATATGCATTTAGTATCCCGATAAAGCTCAACTGGACCTGTAACATATGGGCCCTCTTTTAGTTCCGGCCACCTGGAGAGCCACAACTAAACTAAAAGACCAAGTCCTCCTCTTCTCTGATATTTGTGTTCTTATTTCTTGAGATGATCTTGTTTGAAAACAGAAGGTTGGCACCTGAGAGAGGAAGCACGGGAGTGTGTGAAGCAGTGGGATGCCCGACAGGAGGGATCCTGCTCTCTCCTGTGCTTTGCAGAGCACTTGCACATGCTGGAATATTGCTGGAATATTGCTCCTGCACAGGCTCTGAGCAGCCCTGGAAATTGCTGCTAACTCTGCCTGATGGCAGTTGCCATATTTCTGGCTTTACAAACAGCTCTCCCTAAATAAATGGTTCCTGGTGTTCATCTCTGGCTACACTGGGAAGGACTGCCATACAAAATTGACAGCTCTGGTATAGCTGGCTGACCATTTATTAATGCTCTACTCACTGAAGGGTGGCAGGGGAAGCTTGTTGTATACAGAAGATACTTCAGCAGCTGTTAAAAGATATCCCAGGCATTATTTTTTTTTTCCTGAAATCGGGAACAGATTTACTGCCAGTGTCTGTGTGTCTCTGTCATTCAGGGCTTTGTATCAGGCTTCTTTATACCACTGGTGTGCTCAGTTTGCTGTACTGCAGAGAAGCTGGGTCACTGTGTTCTCCACAAGGCTAATGTTGTCATCATTTGAAAAGTTATACCTTGTTTTCTGCAGTAGGATATTTTCATGGTTCAGGATTGGGCAGAGCTGTGGGTTTGCCCAGTCTGGCCCATTTGTGGGACATGCCAGTGGAGGCCTGGCTGCTCTTTTGGTGGCAAAAGGGAAAGTGAAAGCAAATCAAACAGAAGTGAATCTGCAGCCTAATCTGTAAGATTTAGGTCTGGACTGCTTTGCTGTTCTTTGATTTTTGCTGCTATTGGTGAGCACCATGGTATAATGAATAATCAGTTTCAAATGGAAACAAAAAACATGTAAGCAAATGGAATTAGGGGAGAACTGATATTTCTTTTCAAAACCCGCAAAAATAGGTTTTTAAAAATTCTAAAATTGAAACATTGAAAAATGAATTACTTAATATAGAAAATCCTGAAATTAGCAATAACAACAACTACAATAATAATAAGTAATTAAAAATTCTGCTAACATGTCAACAAACTGGAAAGAACTATTTTGATTAAACTTAAAGGAAAACCTTTGCACAAAGTCCTGAAACCATCTTGTTCTATAGTAATAACTGAGGAATACATTCAACTTGTATATGCTGTGGTATCTCACTGAAGTAAATGAAGTTATGGAAGTTTGCAGCTGCTAAAGGTCTGACCATTGCCAAACGAACAAGCAAAATAATTAACTGCATAATAGACAAGGAAAGACAATTATTCCCAGGAAGCTTTACCACTACCAATAGCAAAATTTGTTATCTTACTGAATCTACAAATATTTTTCAGTTACCTTGAGGATTTTTTGTGGTTTCTTGGCATGACAGTGATGCCCCAGGCAGTGGCATAGCTGAAGATTTGATATCTGGCTCTAGAGCCTCATTCATTCAGTTCCCAGAGCTGAACTTCCCCAAGGATTGAAGTCTCCTAGGACTCTCCTGGAGTTCACTCTGCACAGTGTTGCTGTGACACCTTTGAGGCAGATGGAAAAATGAATCCTCTTAGGGACTTCTTTACAACTGGTCATGAATTCTAATGAGATGAAGATCCAGGTTTGATGTACACTGAATTTAGGCTTCACTTGGTAGATATGTACATAACATGTAATGGTACTGAGCAGAAATAAGAGTCTTTACCATGTTGATGCAATTATAAACTGAGAAAATGAGCCAAAGATTTTGTATAGATAATGTTGGTACAAGTTTGCCAATTACTTTGGGATAGAAAATGGATTTAGAAGGATGACACTGATGGACAGCTCTGAATCTACCCACGAAGATAAGATATCTAGCAGGCTTGGATCTGGGATACTAAATGTGTCGCAACCATTTGTAGCTGCTGATTGCAGAAATTTAATGCATGTGCAGAAAAATCCTTAAATTTTGTTCTACTAGAATTTTGGGGAAGGGAGAAGGCACCTGAGGAAAAGTATGTGTACCTGTTGATCTGGGTCAGTAGCATTTTTAACAAGTATTATCAGACATGTCTGTTCTTTGCCTTCAGCTATTGGGAGGGATTTTTAGGAAATACTGCTTATTTATTTTAGGAAATACTGCTTATTTGTTTTTCTCTGCTTGGAATGGATTTATTTTGAAATATTTATTGTAACATTAGTTTTAGATGTTTTACCAACATTAGGCAATGAAAACAGACTGTATTTCAGTCTCACTTCTGATTCAGCAGAACTTCCAGTTCCTCTTGCTTATGACTGTACAACCTGAAAGATCTGCATGGTGATATATAGAGACATAAACCCACCACTTTCAGCAGTGTTCAGATTGCCTGACTGATTTCTGCCAAGTGCAGGTCATGTGCTTTTGAAGCCTTGGTATTTTATGTGCTGACATCCAAGCGTGTCTTTCAGAAAGACTAATTTCAAAGCAAACATGATGGAGTGATTGTCCCATCTAGAGGAGCTGCCTAAAAATAATTTTTCCTTTTCTGAGTAGGTAAGAAGAGATTTTTATTACAGGTGAAGGAGCAGTTCTAATGTACCATCTCTCATTTGTAGTCAGACTCATCCCAAAAATTTTTGTTTGAGAGACCTGGAGTCAGAGTTAATTTTCTGTCCTATTTCCCGTTTCCTACCTTTTTGCAAAAAGGTGCCAGGATGCTCTCCCAGCTCAGGGGAGGAAATGAGAGGCCCAGGGTAACTGCAGGGTCCTCACCCTGGAACAAATTTGAGCTGGATTAAACCTGACAAAGGCTGGTGTCAGCCTAGATGTCTGGAAAGGTAAATTGGAATGATTTTGTAGAGTTAGGGCCCCAGTTATGTGATTTTTTTCTGAGGTACACGAAATGAATAAACCATTTTGTTGAGGGTAGAATGTGTGGGAAAATAGGCTGGACTTTTTTATTTGGAATCACTTTGAAAGGGGTGAAGGAATTCTAGCAAAACCTGACCTATAGGCCGGCAGACTTCACAAATTGATATTGCTGTGCAGGTGGAGACAGCAGTAGATTTGTTGCTTACTGTGCTGGCTCTATTTTTAGCTTCTGACTGCTTGCAAGTTCTGTTTACAAATGTCAGGAAAATGCATTAGGATTATCTGCTTTATTGTAGAGGTAATAAAATGTTGTCCAATTTAGCCAATAAAACAGCTAAAAGCAGGCTCCCAACTGTCACGGCAGTGCTGCTGCTAAATGTGGCCTCACAGAGGTTTTAAGCTGCCTGCTCTGTTCTTTCCTCATTACTCGTTTCCCAGCATTGTCCTGGCTCAATATGGAGATTAGGAACCTCTGGGGGTTTTTTATTCCCACCTGGGGGTAGCTGAAAATGCACTTTGAGAAGAGGGAAGGTGAGGGATGAGCAAAAGCTCCGTGGCCCATCCCTGCACTGCCCTACATCGCTCCTGGAGCCCAGCAGTGACACTGGGGGCATAAGGAGCACTGATTATTCCTTTGCCCAGGGCTCTCGAACGCTTGGCTGCTAAGCAATACTTCCCTAAGAATCCTTTCAGCGTCAGTGTCTGGAGTGGGAGCCAGCTGATTTTAGTGGATGTGGTGGGTCTGTTGTAACCTGCATTTGCTGATACCCTGTAATCCAATATTACAGCTGCTTTCACTGCCACAGAGCCTGGATTCATGGACAAACATCCTGTTTAAGCTGGGATGACTTTCTGGGGAGCTTTATGACTGTAGTTGCCGGCCAGAAGCATTAATGTGCTTAAGTCAGGGCTGAAGGTGCTTTAACATTGTTATTTGACTTGGAAAGGGAAAGAAAAAGAATTGGGTTGCTTATTCCATTAGAAAACCAGTATGTAAATAAGTAATATAAAAATGCATCTTCCCAGTGTTTAAAAGGTCTTTATAACCTTTATTATGGCCTTCTACTACTACAAGTTGGTGTTGTAGGGTGCCAGTCCTAGTCATATTCACTAATTAGCAAAAAGGTTTGAGCAGACATACGACACTGTTAGCTAATACTTGTTTTTCATTACTGTTTTAGATAGAGTAATGAGATCGTGTGTTACTGCTGTGATAGAATACATAAAATAAAAAAATAAAAATAGTTCTCATGCTAAATTCCCTGCGCTTTAAATATACCAAATATGTCCCCTCAAGCATCCTTAAGGTGTGGCTATCTGTATGCAGTTCATGATCAGAGAAATTATATATTCATTTTTAAAGGAACCATACAGTTAGTTTGTTTTAAGTCTGGATCTGAGTTGGGAAAGAAACTGGCAATTTAGTAAAAACTGCGGAGCTAATTCCAGTACAGGGGTAAGCTAGAAATAGAAGCAGGAGTAAAAGTGTTGCTTTGAACGGCATCATATGAAAGCATCAGTGACAGGAACATTGCAAGTTTGTATGTACCTGTGAATCCCCATATTTTTTTTGCAACTTCTGCAGATTTTGAAACGATATGCCTCCAAGGAGGCAGACAATGAGAATTTGATAGGCAATATATTATTATGCAGTGAAGTGTTGAAATTTGCAGATCACTGGTAAGTCTGACCAAGAAATATAACTTCCTTTTTTACCGAGGGAATGAAGGGTGGGAAATCATGGTTTAAAACTGTGAGGGAGATGTACATCTACATTGTTTCAATACTCCTCAACTTTGAGAAAATTGGAGTTTGGAGAGGAACCTTGATGACTTTTCTTTGTGTTTTGGCCAACTGTAATGATAAAATCCAAGTATTTGTGACCTCTGGCTTGCTCGTGACCACACCTAGGTGTTAGATCCATAACAAAAGGGTTATTTTTTCCAAGAATTTAATTTCTGTTTATCCAGATATGTGCTACAGAACTGCAGCTTGCTGTTACTGAAAAGAACAGTCAAATCATAGTGTCTCTGTTCTGCCAAGCCGCTCTAATGAACACTGAGAATTAGATATTGTGTTTGTCAGCCTAAGATTGACAAAGTCATTGATGAGTCTGTTTTGTTTGGCTTATTTTGGGTTTTTTCCTACAAAAATGTGTTCTTATTAAGTTAGCTGATATCAGTTCATAAAAGAGTAGTCAAATCAATCAAGCCCCCTTAATAGTGGAGCTGCAGTTCTGTGAGTTCATTCAGGGAGCACAGGTTCAGATGGTCCTGCTACAAAACACAGCAGGAAGGGAGGAGCTGCTCAGTGCCCGAGAGCTTGGCTGGGGTTGCTGTGAGCCCGAGAGCTGCAGTTTGAGGAAGTCCCACCTCCAGGAGACTCCTCTTCCATTGCTGCCTGCTTCTGCCCTGGTATTCCTCTGGGCTACTGAAGTATTTGTTCTGGCACAGGCTTTCCTAGAACTGGAAACTGGGGGGATGAAGTTAGGATGTGAGGAGTAAAATTTTAAAAATGGTGTTTTTTCTAGGTATTAGCCCATTTTTAGTCTTGTTTAGTTTTTAGAAGGTACTATGTGATCAAAACCAGGGCTGGCCAAAATTTTCCTACTGATACTTTTCCATTGGAAGCCCCTGAAATGATGGGATTTGAAGCATTTCTTGGGGCTCTGTGAGTTACCCTTTGGCTTTTTTGTCTAAAGGATGGCACTCAGGAACTCCCAATGGGCCCGTGTAATTTTCTGTCATCCAGGTCAGGTGGCCTGAAACTCCTGGCCGGAGCAATGACCACTCTGAGATGTGTCAAGTTTTCTGAGAGTTTGGTGTTGTGGTTTCAAAATATTTTTGCTCAAATCTGCACCTAAAACACAGCTTATTTCATAAACAGACTTTCTGAATGCTGCTCAGTCTCCCCCATCAAAGTTTTGGAAGGAATCTCTGGAGTGGCCTAACCATTCCTGCAGCACAAGGCCTTTTTGTAGATACTTTTTAAGTGTTGGTCAGGTCATTCTAATGGGAATTGGGTGAAAGTAAATCCATGTGTTGAGACTGGTTTTGTAGCTCTTGAACAAGAGAAGAAGAAAAAAATGCAAAGAAAATGTGAAATGATTCTAAATAATATTTTCTTTCCTTCAGCTGTCTCCGTAATGAGATACAGTGCATCATCCTTTGGATTTGCTGTAAGTAGAGATACAACAGAAATATGCTCTATCTTTTTTTTTTTCCTTTTCCACCGACTTTTCTGAACATAAAATACAGTATTTTTTCTTATGGTAAATTCATGGAAAGCTGTGTGAAGTCAATAATGGATTAGAAAAAATATTGTTGGTGTCAAGCATTGGAAAGGATGGCAAAGATACTATAATTATACTTTTTCGGTTTCTGCACATTAAATCCTATCCTGGAGTTAATATCCATGCTTATACCTCATTGATGATAGATACTTTTCACCAGATATTGTTTTCTTATACAAAATCCTTCAATTAAAAATCAGTTTTGATGTTGAATTTGAGCCAAATTCTGAAATTCCTTTCTGAACTTCGTGGGACCCTCTTTCCATTGAAGTCGATGGTAAGACTGCTGTTGACTTTGGAATGACAGCTCTCCTCTCTAGTCCTTGCCATGACTTTCTGGATTAGTGGCAGAGCAAAAAATTCCTAACGACAAGCAGTGACTCATATCAAATCATTTATCTTTAGCTTTCAGATTTGAAGGTTAGATTGACTCTGAAGGAAGTTTGACGCAAGAGTGGAAGTTCTTACAGTGGGACAAGCCTGGTTTTCAGTGTCCCTGACACCACATCTGCATTAATTGGGGATACAAACATGGCAATTTTGCTGACGGTACAGAATAATACATTCATATAGGATGAAATCTGGATGGGATTTTGGAGAAAATATTTTCTTGGCTGGAAACAAAAGCTATTGCAGGAAATTAGTGACTGTGGGAAAAAGGAACGTTTGACAGGCATTTTTTTACACTTACTTCTTTACAGTCTTTGCATTTGAATCATGTTGGTATTTTAACTCTTGGGGTGCTGCAGTGGCAGATTGTGATGTTTGTTTTTTAACTTCTTCACAGGTGATAGATTAAAAATTCAAAAATTTTTAATCCCTTGACTGACTTTCTGAGCTCTGAAGCGTATCACTGTGCAATAATACATGGCAAAAATGTGAAGATCAATTCAATAAACGTAAATCTCGCTTTCATTAAAGGGATTTATTTAGCGCTGCTTTGTGCCTCTGCAGCAGGATGGTAAATGCATTGCTCTGAGCGCAGGGCACACCTAATGGCCCACAATACCATTGACTCTGTATCTCTTTCAGTTTGATGCCACCCTGGATGTTTTGTCGTCGGCGATCGTTTTGTGGCGTTACAGCAACGCAGCCGCTGTGCACTCTGCGCACAGGGAGTACATGTGAGTACACCCAGCCACCTCTGCCCCCCGCAGGGGCCCGCAGAGCCTGTCTTGTCAGGCTGTGAGGCTACACATTCCAGAGCTTTGGCAAAAGCCATTTTGTCATGTCAGCAGGTATTCTTTCCTTCTGCCAGCTTACTGCTTGCTCCCGAACACACGGCCTCTGCTTAGGCAAACCTCCCCGTGATTGTGACTTTCAGTTTCTTTTTAGCCAACATAGCAGTGGTTAGGCCTTTGCCATTTGTTTTTCCTTGCAGCATCTGTATCAAGTGAACTGTATTTGCAACCTGTAATAGATTCGTAAATCTTTAATTTTGCATCTTACTGCATTATTCTTACTAGAGTATGTTTTTTGAAATTGATGCTTGTATTATATTTGTACGTCCTTTAACAAGTTTGAACACGAATAACTTTTTTTCGTAAGTAAGAGTATGGCAGTGTTTGCATGTCTTCTTTATGCTTACTTTGCAAGCAATTTCTTTTTTCATATTTAATGCTTGCTGTATATATCCTATGGGGGAAAACGTCTTTACACATGCAGTGCAGTATTGATCACAGTGGGAATTGTGTTCTGCATCAGTGTGCAGCACATCTATGGGTGATTCATGCGGTAGCTGAGAGGATCAGGTGGACATTGACTCAAGAATTTTTCCAACTAGTGCATAAAGAAGATTTTAAATTCCTACTCAAATTTTGGGTGCATCTAGGTGGAGATTTGCAGTATATTTGCCTGTTTTCAGTTCTTCTCTGTACTGCTGGCCATTGCTGGCAGCATCCTGGAAAATAGTTCAACTGTCCCCTGAAATGGACTGCAATTTTACAGTAAAGGGGGATAAGGTAGGTTTTGTGCTGAAACACCTCTAATGATGTCCCTTTAATAAAGGGCAGCTTGGTGAAACTGAACATTGCATAACTGGTAGGATTAAAAAAAAACCAAAACAAACACTGACAAAAAGCCACACTGGAGGGTCTCAATCTTGTCTTCACAATCTTTTCTAAAAACTAAGAAAAAGTAAGCAGTATTTTTACATGCATTAACTCAGGCTCATGCAACAGCTTGCCAGGGCTGTGAGTTCCTTTCTGGCAAGGCTCCATACAGAACAGTTTGGAATAAAAGGCCATAAAACACTGATGTGGCATTGATTCATAAAAACAAATTCAGAAATATGTGATTAAAATTAGTCTTCCTACACAGATTTGGAGATTTTAGCAGACATTTCTTTAGTATCTTGCCTTTGTGGGTGTCCACAGAGATTCCTGTCAACATTCAATTAACATATTTTTGAAATCTCCTCCTGTTGATCTTTTTCAAGTGAACCTTGTAAAATATTTAAAACAGAAAATAAATCCCAATACAAAAGAAGAATCAACGTATCCCTATGGCTAAGCCAGTAAAGTGAACAGGCAAAATAGTAAACATATTTTCCTGGGTTTTATGCTCATTTTTAATTTGCTTTCATATAATCCCTCTGCTTTACATAAGGCTAAATTAAGTCAGTGAATTACTTGCCATGCCCATTAGTTGAAGACAGCTAAGGTTACATGATGAGTTCAGTGTCAAGTGAGAGAATGTTCCCACATGCTGGGAATATGAATCACTGGATAGTCAGCCTGGTTATCCCTCTGCTTCCAGAGCTGACAGGAAAATCACCACAATACTGACAGCAAAGAGAGGGTGAGGTGGTTGTGCTGCTTAAGGCAATTCTTACAGTGTCAAATTTTTGAGGGAGGCACATTTCTAATTTCCTGTTGTGTTTGATCAACCTCTTGCTTGAAAGACTGCTTGTAATTATTTTTCCTCCTCGAAGCTGGGAAAATGTTGCAATGACGCCTGCTGGCTGCTTGCTCAGCTTATGAACAATCTGTGTATCATATCTGCCTATAACTACACCTGGTCTGTCACCATCCCTGTTTTCTGGGGGCCAGTGCCTCCTCCCTCAGACTGCTCAACAGTCTGGTGCAGATTTGTGGGGGTGCTTAGGGTGTGCCGTGTGTTATTCCTGTTTCCGTGTGCCTGGCCATGTTCTGCCTTAGTGCAAAGGCCTGTTTACCAGAATAAGGTGTGCCAGAGTGGCTTCAGTTTAGTTCTTTATTTGTAGGTCTCTCTTTTATTGATTTAAATACTACATTTGTCTATGTATCCTAACATATCTGAAAAAGTCCTTAGCTCCTTGGCAAAAGCCAAGTGGAATTGCCAGTTAATTATGTTTTTTGAATTTATAAAACTTCCTGTTTCATAAACTTGACAGCAGGACATTGATCCAAAGTCTGTTAAAATCAGTGTAAAGCCTCTCATGGAAAGGCAGCGTTAGATCCAGTCCTAACTCTTGGACGTCACTGAGAGAGAGCATAAAGATAGACTGAAAAACACACCCCCAGGAAAAGGCACAGAGAATACAGCCTGACTCACGATGTGCTGTGAATTAAATACTGAGAATAAAATGCTAAGATGTAAAAGAAATGCGTAGTCTTACTTAAGATGTAGCCATATGGCAGTTGGAGCTGCAGCACTTTATGGGCTGGCACTCCTAAGAGTACAGAAGTGCTTGCTGTGCCAAGTTCTGCTAAGAGGAACCAATGCATTTCCATTTGACTTCAGGGGAATTGGAGTGCTGAAACCATCATGCAAATGTGTCCTGCTGAGTTTAACTGCATTTAATGTGTTTCATTTTTACTAGATAATTTGATTTCTCTTGTTTTCTGGGGTGAGATGAGAAGGTAATTTTTCAGTATGCATCCCTTCAGTTCATCCCTTCCCTCCAGTGTGTCAACCACAACACACAGCTCGAAGAGGCTGAACGCCTGGCAGGGGCACCAGTCCTGTAACCATTTGTGGATCCTCCAGATTCTGCCGTTTCGAATCTCTTTGCTTTGACTGGGAGGATTGATGAGAAAACTGCTTGTGCTCCAGTGTCCTTCACTGCCACTTCTAGGGCTCTGTCACCCTTCCTGATGCTGCTCAGAGTGCTCCTGGCTGTGTCATTGGTGCCCACATGAAATAGAAGCCGTGGCTGAAACATTCACCAAGATCAGGAATTAAACCACTGAAAGACTGTAGGCCCTGAGACACTGCTTGACTCTGCCTAGCTGGCTCATTAATGAAAGAGCATGTGGGAGTGGGATGAATATTTGATGTTTTTTAAAAGAGTCCTTGAAAGAATTGTAGGTCTTAAGGCACTGCAAGAGTTGGGAAGGACTACAGATATCTGGGAAGAGAGTCAGAGTACATGCATAGCTCATGAGCACTTGATTTGCTCAGTGTGATCTGCTAGGTTGTAAATTAACATGCAGGAAATGTAAAGGTGCTGAACAACTCATCACAAAAGCAATGATCGAGGAATTAAGGAAATACTAGAGTGCTGAAATAACTGGAGCAATAATTTTGAATCTCCACTAAAGATGAAAATTTACAACTGAAGTAAAATTTTTGCAATACCTTATTTTTCTCCCTAAGAGGAGAAATCGAGAGGACGAAACGTACTCTGATGTAGCTGATAAACCAGGGACTGTCAAACACAGCGGGCCCGCTCCCTGCGTGCTGTGGGCCAGGTGCAGCTTGGTGGTGAGAGTTTTGTGCAGTGCTGTGCCGCAGAAAGGCCGGGGGGGCAGAGACCCCTGCAGCTCGTCCAACCCCCCCTCGAAGCACGGGCCAGTAGAGCAGATCGGCAGGGCTGAACCCAAGCTTCTGCTTTGTGGTTTGAACATTGACTGAGGCCTTCAAGGTGCAAAAAGAAACGTCAGTGATCCCCCTGGCTGCTCTCCATAACCAGCTTACAAATGCCTTGAATATTCTGCCCTTTAGTAAATCTTTAGCAACTTAGCAGTTATTGGGTTGGGGAAGCAAATCTAAATCCGTTGAAGGAAGAAATTTACTGAAACTGGTTTGGCAACAGTGGTTTTTCATGTGCTTAAATAAACTCAGCAAATAGCTGTAGAACTTAATAGAAGACTGGAAAAATGTCTCATGAGATGTTGAACTTGTCCCTGACTATACAGCCAAGGGGCAGCTCTTAGCTTCTGTTAAATTCAGGAATGAAGGACTTGGGTTGGAGTGCAGGAACTGTGTCTGAGGAGAAAGTGATAAATACCACCAAAAAAGGAATGATTGGAAAAACAGAATAACAAACTACGTGTACACAGCCTTGAGGGAAAGCTTTAAAAAACAGAGCTTTTTCAGTACAGTTGGTTGGAAAGATCCTGCTTTCCTGTACTGCAGCACAGGACTGAGTAATTGCCTATGCCTGTGGGATCCATTGCTTCTGGGATTTTTTGGCTACTGGGTTTTTTATTGCAAAAACTAACTCTGTACAGCATATTTAAAATGGTGATTTTTGACAGTTGCAGCTGGTGTTTGTTATATATTATTTTGTGGATGGTATCAAGTTAGATTCTGCGTTTCCCAGGAACCAGACTGTCAACATCTTTCTTAACCCAGTGCCAGAGTAAATAGGAAACCTGACTCAAAATAAACATTCTGGATTATGGCAAGAACAGAAAACACACACTTCTTACATTTCTTTCACTGTTTTGGTGTTGTGGTTTTGTTTGTTTGTTTGTTTGGGTTTTTTGATTACGTATTTCAGACTCTGGCTATTCACTCCTTAATCACATAATAAGAAAATTAAATTTAATTGTGGTCTAATCACTTTAAACAAGCTTGTGGTGCTCTGTTGCCATGACATAATACATAATGAATGCAGATATGTCCTTTTTTTTCCTTATATTTGTGAAGCTGTTGTCTGAAACATGGGCAGTAATATTAAAATTACAGGGATTAGATGGAGTCTACAGTGTGGCAGACACGGGTGCAGATACCTGTCATGCCTTCACCTGCTTCTGAGAAAGCTTTTTTCCAGAAGTCATTTTGCAATTAGACATTACCTAAACGCTTTGCTGTGTGCCTGTAACTTAACTTTCATCTTCACACTTCAGCTGTGGCTGTGGATTTGATACCTTCAGGATGCTGAACCCATTGGCCACGTGAAGAATGCCTGTCCTGGGGATTTGCTTCCTAATTGGTTCCTAAATTATGGGGAGGTTGAACCGGTGTTCTCACCTGTTTCGACATTCTGAAGAACACAACTGTAAGAGCTTAATCCAAGAATTTCTAATTTAGCTTCAGCTAAATCTCTAAGAAAGATATTCAACTGCTCCTCATCAGAAATGACATGAGAAATCACATTAAAAAATGTGATGGCAGGCGAGACCTTAAGACAGAGCGAGCCTCTCCTTCCAAAGTAATTGTAACCCTTTTTTCTCTCTTGCTCCTGTTCAGATGACACCACCAGGGAATATTAACCCTGGCATTTGGTCATGGGGAGCCTTGCAGAAGTTATACTGAATGTATGTGCATTACAATGAGGCATACGAGGAATATGGGGATTGTGACATATCCTACTTTTGCACTTGAAGCTTGAAATGGGTAGAAGTTACCTTTTAACGACTGTCAAGCTGCAAAGTTAGGTCTGGCTCTTCTCGCTTCCTCCGATTCAGAAAGAAAGCATATTGATCTATATGGTTTCAGGGCATATTCTCTCTTTGTTCACAGAATTAAATAAAACCACTCAAATTTTCAGTATTTGTATTGTATTTAAATTTTCATGTGAGGATTGGCTCTGCTGTGCTGGTTAACCCGGCTAAATGAGCACTGTCTACTTAGGCAGTGTTGAATGAAAATAATCCTCTGGCTTCAGACCCAACATATCAGTCACACTGAAAAAACTGTGGATAATTTTATCTGTACCATACATACGAAAGAGACTCGAGGCACAGATGGCAAAATCCACACCTACCCACAGTTCAGGGCAAACCTCTGTGGCTGGAGGCAAAGCTCTTTTGTGATGAGTGAATGGAATACCTAAGCGATCTGGAAAAGCCTCAAATGCATGGAGCTGCAAAGAACAAACAGCTCAGAACCCACCTCTGCAGCTCACGTGTGGTTCTCAGCTACGAGGAGTTCAGCCTCACACCACACTTGCATGTCTCTCCCACTGAGTGAGGCACAGGGAAGGGTTTTCAAAGGGACTGCTCACCTGTGCTTGGATATCTGATTTATAGGAGAAGTATAGTTTCTTCTTAACCACACTGAAAATTTCTGAACCATTCTTTCATCTGAAATATTTGGTCAAAATTCTACATCCAGGTACAGGGCTAGATTCAAATTTCAGAGGTGCTTCATTAGGCTGACTCAATAAACATTATAATTTCTCCATAAATTCATTATCCCATATTCAAACAAAAGTAAATCAATCACAAACTTTGCTCTTACCCAGGCAGGGATGCATGTGTGCCCACAGTTATGCGTGCACACACGAAAGATCATTGCACATACAAGTTATATTAAATATGAAATAGAAAATGTATATATTTATATATTCTAAAATCTGTTCCAAAAACTGCGGCATCTGTAGACTTGGCAATGATTTTACTGGAGCTATATCTGAAATCTATGAAAGCCTTTGCTTTTACTTGACTGGTAGTTGATGAAGCAGTATTTGTGTGTCTTGCCCAGTATTTACACATAGGCCTACGTACGTAAAATCAGGGATATGACGTTTTCTGCGCTGGAATTTGAGGATCACCATAAAAATTAATATAACAGAAGTTCTCCAAAGGCTTTAATTTCCAGGTTCAGAGGAATGGCATCCTCTGATCATCTGCTGCAAGTGGAGGAGCAGTGCTGAAGCCAGGAGGGTGATTGTAAGGCAGGTGCACTCCAAGTGCAGCTGCACAGTCTGTGCAGACCGAGGGACTAGGAAATAGGTTACGAGAGTTTTCAAACTCCCCCCAGTTGTAGAAATGTCTGTTAGCTTTTTCTGGCAGATATTCCTTACCTGGAGTATTAAATTATTTATGGAACTGTTGCCCCAGTTCAGCTGCGTGATGTTGAAGTATGTAAATACCCTGTTCTGCAGCAACTAGTTGAAATCCTAAGGGATGATAAAAGTTTTAGAAGGCCTGTAACACTTTCAGCATGAAATGGCTCCCTAGCAGAGCTGATCTGAGTCTCAGACATAAACAGCATTTCCCCTCTATGTCTTTTAAAAAGTTAGACCACGTGACATCACAGCATACTTTTCTAACATATTAATTGAAAAATTGACTTTCAGCGGTCATTTGGACTATTACTTGAATTCTCTTTATTGTGTAACCTAGTTTGGGCTTATGTTTTTTATGGTGAGAAACAAGGAGTAGCTGTAATGATGCGGATCTGGATCCTGGCAGTTGGGGGTGGATTATGGAACATGTGTGATGAACAGCAAGCCCACTTTGTTCCTTTTAAAGAGCGTCTTAAATTGACTCTATTCCCTCCTCACCCAGCACCAGGCAGGTGAAAATACTCTGAACAGCTGTGATTCTGTACAGTTCGGTGTCCAAAACCTCTTCAGGAACCACACCTGAAGATAAGCTACACCAGTAGCTAATATAACTGCCTAATTGGACACAAGGAGGCTTTAGACTGGCAGCAGAGCATGACAAATAAGCAGGAATCTCAAGCCTGAGGCTGATATTGCATCTTTTGCCTGTGTATTAGCATAATATGTCCCAGTGGCTAGTTCTTTTTAGAGAAAGTCCTTTAATGAGTTTAAGAGGCAGATGTTACAGTCTCCAGAGTGCTGGATGTCGCCCTCGTGAAAAGCGTGACTACGATTGTCTCAGCAGTACTGCACAACAGCAGCACGTGTCACTGAACAGCTGCACTGTAATTTTGATGCTCTGTTTAGAGTAAAGAGCACAGGACCCGTGGCTCAGTGTGCTGTATACTGGACAGGCCCTTCCTGCCACAGAGGTTCAGTACCCGAAACAGAGATGAGGCTGCCTCCTGGCCCTGCTGTGTCTGGGCTGTGTGCAGGGGTGGTGTCCCTGTGCAGGCAGACGTCCCCAGCACGGCTGCTGAGGGCTTCCCTCTGTTCTTTACACACCCTTCTTCCATGCAGGAGTGGTCCTTGCTCAATTCCTCCTACTCCTCACTTGTGTGACAGCAGATTAGGGTGTGTGGATAGCACACAGAGGCTGCTGTGGAGCTGTGAGGAGGAGAACAGCTGTGGGTTTTGGATGACCGTGGATTGCAGTTGAGATGAAGGGAGGAAAAAGCAGAGGCCACACCTGTAATGTCCCCAGCCACCTCTTGGCACTCCAAATGACTGAAAACCTTTCAGCTCCTCCTCTGAAACATCCTCTCACTCCTTCTCTTTCCATATCCTATGTCCACTAATCTAGTTCTGAGTCCTGTTACATTTTCCTCACCATGCTTCTCTTCATTTCCATCACCCAAATCCCATTGGTTTGCCACCAGAAAATAATTTTTTTGGTGACCAGATTTGAACCTATTCCTCCCAAATTCTCGTCCTTTGGATTCCAGCATTCAATTTTGCCTGTGCTTGAGAAATCCTGGGCTGGCTGTAACTGGCATTTTACAGCTGGCTACTCTAAGCAGGCTATGAGAGCTGCCATAGTACCAGGGTTAAATGAAAGCAGGCCTAGCTTTGTTTAAACAGGCTGGCAGGCTCTCACCTAGAAGAAATGTGGTGCAGGTTATTGCAAGTTCCAAGTTATTAAAGAAGGAGCAGTCACAGAATATAATTTGTATTTGGTTTTGGGAAGAAAGAATGAAAACAAGAGTACCAGCAAGGCAAAGAGATAGTAAAGGGTTCCTGTCATGGGGTTAAACATACAAGAGAATTGAGAAAAATGTATATATACAGAATTAGAAAGTGAATGAATACTTTATGCTCAAAAATATTTTTTAATTTTGGACAGCCAAACCTCCTGAGCAATTGCCTTCTGTGTTATACCATGTGACTTCCCCTGCATGATTCCATACATGATATTCACTCTGTCAGCCACTAATACTAAAATCCCTTCTAATCACAGGGAAACACGATTTAGCACTTTTACAGTTCTTATTTAAATAATTACTTTTATGATTTTGTTTTCCTTACTTAAACTCTAGAGGTTTTATTGGTGGGTTTACTCAGAGATTAAATTTTGTATCCATCATAAAACTGATTTTCTCAGCTTTACTGAAGAAGCTCACATTACTCCTGGGCTTAGAGCTCATATTGCTCTTATTGGGCTGCAGCTCATTTTAATGTGAAGTTACAGCTCCTTGCAAAGTAATATTTTTCACCACTTCAGTGGTGAAAAACAGCCTGCAGAGGTTTTAACATTTCCTTTTCTGTGGGCTGTTAGGACTCATTAGTGCTGAAAGATCTTGACAGAGCCTGCAGAGTTAAAGATTTTGTGAATAAAAATTAATAGGGTCACAGGATAATGCAGGTCAGAAGGGGCCTTAGGAGGTCTCTGGCACAGGCTCTTGCTCAGAGCACAGTGAGCTGTGAGATCAGAGCAGGTTACTCAGAACTTCATCCAGTCAGGTCTGGAAAACTTCCAGGGATGGAGACTCCACAGCCTCTCTGGTTCCACTATTAATCCATGGTGGAAATCTCATTTCTCTTAGGAAAATATAACATGGTAAGATTCTTAACAATCAAGGAAATGCAGAATTAAAATAGAGTAAGCCAGCTCTTGTACAGTAAGCAGAATATATGTAGAAATTAGAAGTACTGTCTTTTATTTACAGCATTGTGGCTGACAGAATTGGATGAGGAACTGAAGCTTGTTTAGATGGCAGCTTTGAAAATGTGAGAATAGTTTCTATCTCAAGAATATTAATACAAATGCTAGTGGTTCATACAATGATTTTTTTCCAGTTCTTTTTGTCATGTTTATCTCTGTAGCTCAGCTGAAATGATCAAAATGTTTTCCATGAATAAGGTAAGTAATCTCGATACCAGAAAGGACGTTTTTACAGTGAGAACAAGCAGTCACTGGAACAACCTCCCCAGGGGTGTGGCAGAGTCCTCATTGTGGGAAGTTTTCAAGATGTGGTTGGACAGGAGGGTGCTAGAGAAATGGAAGAGAGCTAAAGTTTTAATTTGTGCATTTATGCTGATATGCAAATG